>JADLZN010008456.1:332500-462511 GCA_018155175.1 Sinocyclocheilus anophthalmus | reverse complement strand
GCCGCTGCTCACTAAAACGGTATATGTTCTCCATTGTTTTTGTACACAATTTATATTATCCGTCTTTGCGAGTATGTTAATTGCATATTTGCTGTTATAATTCTTCTTTTAGACGCTAATAAAACCGATCGTGTCCAAAATGGAGCACAGGGAACGGGAACGGAAAAAGAAACAAGAAGAAAGAAACAACACCGATGTTCATGACAAGGTTTGTTGTTGTGACATTATTCATTTTCGTTTGTTACACTGGGTGGTGCTGATGGTGCACAACAAATACATAATGCAACAACCACTACAATTAGCCTATTGTTACTAGGCCTACTGTAAATCCATAGTAAATTAATATGAAATCTCAGTTAAACCGTCTTAGAAGCCTTCACAATCTTTTCAAAATCCAAATCCATTTTTATTACATTTGTGACTAATACTAAGTTACCACAATTCTATTGTAGTAACAACTTATATGGTGTTCTGATGGAACCTATGATTGCCGTGATACATTTTCCCAAGTTCAAGATACAAGCTCACAAGTTCAAGCTTATCTTATTTTTTTAAATAATACAAATTAAATAAGATGAAATAAAATTAAATAAAATGTCATGACAGTGATGCCACTGCTGTAGCAAGACTGTTTACCACGTTGAGTTTGTTCCTTTGCTTGGTTTAGACTTGGGTCACAGCTGAGAAAGCCACTTCACACAAGTAAGTAGATCCACGGGATAAAAAGCAAACTGTGTCATTGTTTCGTCTGCATGGTTCATCCTTATCTCACTGACAGAAATGCTGCTGCTGCTCTCACACCTATTCACATCATCACCATCTTCACGTTTGCCTTCAGCTCCCTGAAGTGTGACCTTCCTCTAAAGCAGGGGGTGTCAAACTCATTTTAGGTTGATGGTTGGATCAGATAAAATGTCCCCTTGTGTGGGCCGAATTACCTTTTGTTAAACCCTAGTTTGCTCACAATTACATTAATATTAACCATACAAACTACAATATAATTTTACAGGGGGAAGAAAAAACTAGGGAAAGAAAAAAAGGGAAAAAGAAAAGGGGAACACAAAAGGGGACAAGGGGAAAAGGGGGCAACAAAAAATGACCCCCCCAATAATTATATTATGGACTCTCAAGCGTTATGTTTGTTTTTGCAAAAGTGAGTAATATATGTAATCTCGCACATCATTAAACAAAAAAAATTATGATATATTGAGAAAACTTTTTCGTCCACGCTTCAGTGAATCTCAGATTGTCGTTTAATATTGCACCTTTGAAACACGGAAAGCCAGCAAAAAAAAAACAATCCGCACCACGGTCAAAGGCTTTTACAACACAAAAATGGGTTGCGATGTTTAAACATGCTGGTTTGGCGTTGACATCACAGAAACAAATACCTTTCTTTCCTGCTTTGAAGTACAGTATCGCCCTTCCAGGATAAATTTCTTCTTTTGGACATGTTTAAAATCACAAGTAGCCTAACTTGCCACACAAGCGTCAGTTACAATGCAGCTAACATCACTTATGTTCCGCTTTAAATTAAAAATAAAATATTGTAGCGAATACACATTATGTAAATTTCAATATAATGTTTTATTTATTTTATATTATCGTTCAAATCATAACGTGGGCGGGATTGTTTGGCCGTATTCGGGCTGTGTGTTTGACACCCCTGCTTTTGAGATTCCAGATGCACCCATTTAGTCCTGTTCAGCTTGTTCACAATTTCTATTCCTAAAATGTTGTCAATTATTTGTCTATCAACTGTCATTATCACTATCACAAAAATGCATTCATCCTGCTCTTGACATTTTATTCACCACCTGGTCAACATGCACATGTTATTGTCATTAATCCAGTGGCAGATTGTAATGTTTAACTAGATAAAAAAGTTAATCAAGACAAACTTTAAGTTGGACCAGAAAGTTTGAAAAAGATTGAA
Source organism: Sinocyclocheilus anophthalmus (assembly GCA_018155175.1). Taxonomy (NCBI): domain Eukaryota; kingdom Metazoa; phylum Chordata; class Actinopteri; order Cypriniformes; family Cyprinidae; genus Sinocyclocheilus; species Sinocyclocheilus anophthalmus. The sequence goes on along the minus strand of JADLZN010008456.1, from coordinate 460,575 downwards.
AAGTTTAAAAAAATTTAAGTTTGATGGTTTTCCGTCTGAAATAGTTTGAAGTTTAAAGTAGTTTTAAAAGTTTGAATGTTTTTTTAAGTTTTAAGTTTTTAAAGTTTGAAGTTTCAGAAGGCAAATACAGTCTGTCAGAGTGGAGGGATGGCATGGCAGGGATGATAGATAGAGATAGAAGATTGTCAGATGTCGATAGAATAGATTGTCAGATGATAGATGATAGATAAAGATAGATGATAGCTAAGTGATAGATAGATAGATTGTCAGCTAGATAGATAGATAGATAGATTGTCAGATAGATAGATAGATAGATAGATAGTAGATAGACAGATAGATAGACAGACAAATAGATAGACAGACAGATAGATAGATAGATAGAATGTCAGATAGATAGATAGATAGATTGTAAGCAATAGATAGAATAGATAGATTGTCAGATGCATAGATAGATAGATTGTAAGCTGATGATAGATGTAAGGATGATTTAGATAGCTAGATGCAAAGATTGGGGAATTTTAGACTAGCTAGATAGATAGATAGATGTCGAAGATAGCAGATAGATAGATTGTCAGATGATAGATAGATAGATTGTCAGATGATAGATAGATAGATTGTCAGATAGATAGATAGATAGATTGTCAGATGATAGATAGATAGATAGGTAGATTGTCAGATGATAGATAGATAGGTAGATTGTCAGATGATAGATAGATAGATTGTCAGATGATAGATATAGATAGATTGTCAGATGATAGATAGATAGATAGATTGTTAGATGATAGATAGATAGATAGATTGTCAGATGATAGATATAGATAGATTGTCAGATGATAGATATAGATAGATTGTCAGATGATAGATATAGATAGATTGTCAGATGATAGATATAGATAGATTGTCAGATGATAGATATAGATAGATTGTCAGATGATAGATATAGATAGATTGTCAGATGATAGATATAGATAGATTGTCAGATGATAGATATAGATAGATAGATTGTCAGATGATAGATCGATAGATAGATTGTCAGATGATAGATCGATAGATAGATAGATAGACTTAGATAGATAGATTGTCAGATGATAGATAGATAGATTGTCAGATGATAGATAAAGAGATAGATTGTCAGATGATAGATAGATAGATTGTCTCAGGATGATGATAGATATTAGATTGCAGATAGATAGATAGATAGATCAGATAGATAGATTGTCAGATCGAAGACTAGATTGTCAGATGATAGATGAGATAGATGTCAGATGAAGATAGATAGATTGTCAGATAGGAAGATAGGAAATAGATGTCAAGCTGGATAGATAGATAGATAGATTGTCAGAGCTAGATAGATAGATAGATTGTCAGAGAGAGATAGATAGATAGATTGTCAGAGATAGATAGATAGATGTAGATGATAGATAGTAGATTGTCACGGGATCGATCGATAGATTGTCAGATGATGATAGATTAGATTGTCAGATGAGAGATAGTTAGATTGTCAGTGATTAGATAGATAGATTGTAAGATAGTAGATAGATAGATGAGAAGATTGTCAGATGATAGATAGTGTCAGACTGATAGAAGATAGATTGTCAGGATGATAGATAGGATAGATTTGTCAGAAGATAGAAGATAGATTGTCGATGCTTAGATAGATAGATAGATTTCCAGATGGATAGATAGTATTAGATTGTCAAGATGATAGATTAGATGATGATTGTCAGAGATAGTAGATTCGATAGATTGGTCAGATTGATTAGATAGAAGATCGATTGTCAGATGATAGAAGACGATAGATAGAATAGCTAATTGTCAGATGATGATAGATAGATAGAGTGTCAGATGATAGCTAGATAGATAGGTAGATTGTCAGATAATCATAGACTTGTCAGATGCTAGATAGATAGATAGTGATTGTGGATAGATGATAGATAGATAGATTGTCGATGATGCAATATAGATTGTCAGATGATAGATAGATAGATTGTCAGATGATAGATAGATAGATAGATTGTCAGATGATAGATAGATAGATTGTCAGATGATAGATAGATAGATTGTCAGATGATAGATATAGATAGATAGATTGTCAGATGATAGATAGATAGGTAGATTGTCAGATGATAGATAGATAGATTGTCAGATGATAGATAGATAGATTGTCAGATGATAGATAGATAGATAGATTGTCAGATGATAAATAGATAGATTGTCAGATGATAGATACATAGATAGATAGATAGATGATAGATAGAGAGATAGATAGATTGCAGATATGATAGATAGATAGAATTTTTAAAGGATAGATTAGATTGTCGATGATAGATTGCAGATATAGATAGATTTGTCAAGCGATAGATCTAGACGAGAGATAGATAGATAGCTTGTTCAGGATGATAGATAGATAGATAGATTGTCAGATGATAGATAGATAGGTAGATTGTCAGATAGATAGATAGATTGTCCAGATGTAGATAGTAGTTTAGATGATGATAGATAGATAGGGTAGATGAGATTGTAGATTAGGCGAGCTAGATAGAGATTGTCCGATGATAGCTAGATAGATAGGGTGGCAGAGACTAGTGAGAGATAGATAGATAGATAGTGTCAGAGGATAGATAGATAGCTCGTTAGATTGTCAGCTAGTAGATAAGATTAGATTGTCAGATAGATAGATGATAGCTAGTGGCAGAGAGATAGATAGATAGGAGTCAGATAGAGCGATAGATAGATAGATGTAAGATGATAGATATAGATAGATGTCAGATAGTAGAAGATAACGATAGCTTGTCAGATGTAGATATAGATTAGTTGTCAGAGATAGTAGATAGAGGGATAGATAGATAGAATTGTCAGAGATAGCTCTAGGATAGATAGATTGGCAGAATGCTTAGAGAGATAGATCGATAGATAGATAGATGTCAGATGATAGAGCGATAGATTACGACTTGTCAGGTATGATAGATAAAGAGATGATAGATTGTCAGATGATTGATAGATAGTTGATTGATGATGGATAGATAGATAGATAGATTGTCAGATGATAGATAGATAGATTGTCAGATAGATAGATAGATAGATAGATTAGTCAGATGATAGATAGATAGATAGAATCAGTTATTAGATAGATAGATTGTTAGATGATAGATCGATAGATTGTCAGATGATAGATAGATAGATAGAGAGATAGATAATAGCGTGTTAGATAGATCGATAGATAGATAGAGAGATAGATAGTTAGATAGATAGATAGCTAGATGCAGATGATAGATAGATAGATAGATAGTAGATAGATAGATAGATAGATAGCTAGATAGAGAGATAGATAGATAGATAAATAGATAGAAACAGTCAGATGATAGATAGATAGATTGCGATAGATAGATAGATAGATAGTTTTTAGATGATAGATAGATAGATAGATTGTTAGATGATAGATCGATAGATTGTCAGATGATAGATAGATAGATAGATAGATGATAGATAGATGATGATAGATAGATGATGATAGATAGATGATGATAGATAGATAGATGATAGATAGATAGTCAGATGATTGATAGTCAGATGATAGATAGATAGATGATAGATAGATCGATGATAGATGGATAGATAGATAGATAGATAGATAGGTAGATTGTCAGATGATAGATAGATAGATAGATTAGTAGATAGATCGATAGATAGATAGATAGAGAGATAGAAAGAAAGACAGACAGACAGATAGATAGATAGAAGATAGATAGATAGATAGATAGACGAAGATAGATTGTAAGCATGATAGCTCGATTGTCAGCTAGAGTGTTCAGATGATAGATAGAGATAGATAGATAGATAGATAGAAGATTGCCAGATGATAGATGATGTCGATAGCTGTCAGATGATAGATAGATAGATAGATAGAGGTTCAGATGATAGATCGAAGATCGATAGCTAGGATTGCAGATGATAGATAGTTGTTCAGATGATAGATAGATAGATAGATAGATCGAGAGAGAGAGATAGAGAGAGAGAGTTTGAATGGGTAGAAATACAAATAGAAGGCAAGTCTGATTGAGTTCATGGGCTTCAGTGTGTTTAGATTGAATTTATAGATAGATAGATAGCATATGATAGATAGATAGTAGATAGGATAGATAGCATATATAGATTGTAGATGTAGATAGCTGGCAGATAGATAGATAGATAGATAGATGTCAGACAGACAGACAGATAGATAGATAGATAGGATAGATAGATAGATAGATAGATAATCAGATAGATAGATAGATAGATAGATAGATAGATTGGCAGATGATAGATCGATAGATAGATAGATAGATGATAGATATAGATAGATGATAGATAGATGATAGATAGATAGGTAGATAGATGGTAGATAGATAGATAGATGATAGATGATGGATGGATGATGGATGGATAGATAGATAGATGATAGAGAGATAGATGATAGATAGATGATAGAGAGGATAGATAGATAGATAGAAGTAGATAGATTGTACGATTGCTAGATAGATTGTCAGATAGATAGATGATAGATGTCGATAGATGGAGATGATAGATAGAGCAGATAGGCGATGCAGATAGATTGCAGATAGATAGATAGATAGATAGATTGTCAGATAGATAGATAGATAGATAGATGGTAGGTAGATAGATAGATAGATAGAGAGATGATAGATAGATAGATAGATAGATAGATAGATGTCAGACAGACAGATAGATAGATAGATAGATAGATAGATAGATTGTCAGATAGAGTGTCAGATGATAGATAGATTGTAAGATAGTAGATAGATCGATAGAGTGTCAGTAGATAGGTAGATAGATAGATTGTAAGATAGAATTGTCAGTGATAGATAGCTAGATAGATAGAGGAGATAGATTGTCAGTGATAGATAGATTGTAGATAAATAGATAGATAGAATAGAGGTCAGATACGATAGATAGATAGATAGAATTGTCAGATAGATGTCAGATTGATAGATAGATAGAGATAGATAGATAGATGGATGGATAGATAGATAGTTAGATGAGCACATTAGATAGATGGTTTGATGGGTTAGAAAGAATACATAGAAGCAAGTCTGATTGAGTCTAATGGGCTTCAGTGTGTTTAGATTTGAATTTTGACAGTTGGAGTTTGACGGAATGTTCAGATGAGCAGAGACTTTTCAGTGCAAGTCTTTGGGATTTTTATGATTTTTAATCTTCCTTTTTATGAAAACCGTAAGTCTGATCAGTTAGAAAAGATATAGCAACTAAGTTCAGATCAGTCTGAAGATATGGGCTGAGTTTGGAGTCTGTAGAGTTAAAGCTCTAGGAGGAGATAGAGTAGACCATTTAGGATCAGAAGAATAAGAAGAAGAAGTTTAAATAGCATTTCAGTAAGTTGGCTTTCTCAAGCCAACTTAATTATAGAACTGTACTGATTGCATTGGTTGATATCTTGTCAAACATATATTTCACCAACACTACAGCAGGTTGGGAAACTGGTGAGCACTGGAATCAGATCTTGAATCAAATCTGACTTTTCCTTGGAAAATTATTTCTGGTATATATATGGTTCTATCTATCTATCTATCAAAAGAAAAGAAAAGGGACTTTTGGGACCTTTATTTTGAAATCTGGATGTCGCGGTTGTATTCTGTTTCTCACTGCTCACGTGTGACAACGTTCAGATGATTCAAGTTTGCGCTGAATCAACAACACCAATGGACTTTAGACTGCGCGTGAAATAACGCCGAAATACTCTTAACACTACTGTGCCTGTAACAGCTAAAATGGGAATATTATACAAAGACCTGAATGCGATTTCGAGATATCTGTTGTGCAAATCTAGACAGTTTTCAGTCAAGTTAACTTGATTATAAAGAGCATGTCAATGTAAAGAGCTGACCTTCAATGAACTGAGTCGGGTCGTTGTTTCTTTTTCGCAAGCTGCTTAATCACTAATAATGTCTCTTGTGGAGTCTGACGAAAACACTCCGCTTCTCAGAGGCGATATTACAAGGTAAGTTTTGATAATTGCATTTGCAATGACGAAGTCTGGCAGGGCTGAAGTTGTTTTCTGTTCTGAAATGATGTCTGAATTGAAAATATTTAGCTCGAGCAACCTAACAATGTTGCCTGTGGGTTATGTCACAAGGGCATTTCTGTCACTAATGCACAACATGATGATTAGTTCAAAATAGATTAAGTCATGCCAGTGTGAAAGTTTAGGTGTGAAGATATGAATGTTAGATCATTCATGAGCTCCTGTCATAATAGACGATGCATAATGCATGCAACCATTGTAATTAAATAGGCTTAAGTGTATACCTATTAAGTGTAAACAAGTAAGAGCTATGATTGTTATTTATATATCCATGAATGTCTTTTCCTCTGTAAGTGGTGGGGATGCAGACAGAAGCCGCTGGAGGTCCATCAGGGTCATGTACTTCACCATGTTCCTTAGCAGCGTTGGTAAGAAACATGTTCTTACTCTCTCACACCCATGTTCCTGCTTTGACTGTGTTACTGATCAGATTACAGTAAACACTGCTGTGCAGATGTATTGTGCTGTCTGGTTCAGTGAACAAGCATGCATCCAACATGCATTCAATTCAAAGCTGAAAACCTGCTGTAACCTGCAAGATGTTTGTCCAGTGTCAGGACAGGCTACTAATTGTACACTGTGCAGTTCAATTCGACATTTTATGCCTTTTTAAACCTCAATAAACAATGAGGGAATCTCTCTGTAACAGCTAGTGTTGCCAATACAATAGTAGATTAATTAATGTTAGTTGCATTGTTTGATAGGTATAAAGTGGCATGCAGTAAATGTTTATATGCTTGTTTTTTTTCTTAGTTTTCGATTGTCATTATTCCATCTGGCTATCTTGACAGAAAGTAAGGTAATTTGCATTTACACAACGATATACATAATTTAGGCTATAATTTTGTAAGTTGATATGAGTTCTTTGGACATCAAACTCGGACCTTGGTGCTTGAACAGCATCACGGTCTACGCTGGATGTACAGAAACTAAGTGTATCTATGCAGCTGAGGTTTGAGTGAAGAGTGATATGTTATTAATCTGGCAGTTCTAATGAACAAATTCGTGTGAGAGTATGCTCCCTGAGATAGCTTAATGCTTACAAACTGGCCAGTGAAAGAGGGAAGTGGTATATGTGGTTTCATTCTAAGAAAGTTGTACCAAAGATTCCTTAAATGCATCAGCTTGAAAACATGTTGAATTTTTAGATGTGGATTTCCCCCTGGAGAATGTTAAATGTTTCTAAAAATCTGTAGAGGTTTCAGTGCTGTCTATGAATCTCTATATTTGGAATATCTATACAGTGCCTCTACCCAGTTAGAATATCATTTTTTGGTACGTATTCCAAAAGTGGAAAACTTTCATTATATTCTAGATTCTAAACATTTCAAAGTTTTTTATTATTTTTATTTGATGATTAGAGCTAAGCTCCTGAAAATCAAAAATACGTCTCTCAAAATATTAGACTGTCCTAAGATACTAATTATATAAAATAAGACAGGAGATTATTCAGGGCACTACACATACATTTTTAGGACATTCAATTATTGTGTTTATTTAAAAAATAGTTATTAAAAAAGACTTTTTTCGCGAGTGCCGGTGACTGAAGCCAGTTGACAGGATTTTTCACAGCCTTGTTAGTCTGGAAGTCTGGTAAATCATCAGTCATGTCTAATTTCTTTTTTAGTTGATGAAAGTGCCAAGGCCAGTTCTTAGGATGGGTGGTTGTGCATATGTTTGGGTCAGACGGTGGCTCACCCTATCTTGGACTGTGGTCCAATTTCACGGGCCTCGACGAGAGCCGTCTAATATGCTCTAGCATCAATGTCTCGTGCTACATTACTACGCCTATGTATTACCTACATCCCTCACACAAACAATTCATTCACATGCTTTTGCTAGTAACATTTGTGGGCATGGAGCAGGTAAACTTATATACATATCTCAACATACATATTTAAAAATAGAAATTAATACTTTCCTTCAGCAAGGATGCATTTAAATGAGCAAAAAGTGACATTTTCTAAATTTAAAAAAATCCATTTTAAAATATTGCTGTTTTTGACCTTTAGATTCATTAAAGATCTGAAATCTCGTATTCGGGTTCCACAAAAGAAATGGCCTATTGAAATGATTTCTAAGGACCATGCGGCTGTTGCTACACGGAAGTAATAAATGACAACATTTTTAAAATATTATATATATAGAAAAGTTATTTGCATTTTTTAATACTATTTTTACAATATTATTCTTTTTTGACCGTATTTTTTGTTATAACTGCTGCATAGGGTGAGCGAGAACTTCTTTTCAACAACAAAAATCGTGGTGCTACCTAAATCTTTTTTTTTTTAAGGATATACTTTAAAAGAAGAAAAAACTACTACGGAATTAGCTATAAATATCATTTTAAAATTATCAAATGTTTATTTTACAAAAAAAATTAAGCAAATGCTGATGCAATTATTTTATTTATTCATTTAATTATTATTCTAACTGTTTTTATCAAGCACAAGGTAAAGTATTTTATTTATATGCATTGTTAAGGTCCTTTACCCTGTTCCGTAGGTAATGTAGCAGTTGTGAGGTCCTATGTGGCTGGTGCCACTTCCCTGAAGGAAAGAACCAGTGCAATGGCAAACATGAGTGCCTGTCAAGCTCTCGGCTTCATACTTGGCCCAGGTTTGTGTGAAGGCAATAAAAGCATGTTAGTTGCAGAATGCATCTGAACTGAAAATGGTCTGCAAGAACAGTAATTGTTCCCAACTTAGTTTGATAGTGTCTTTTTAATAATTGAATAGGGCTCATTAACTTTAAAAGATGTTGATTGCGTTAATTTCTCAGCCCTGCAGGCTGCTTTGTCATTCATTGGAGAGACTGGCGTCAGTGTGAATGTCATCCAGCTTCAGGTTAATATGTACACTGCTCCAGCGCTGTTGGCAGCCTGCTTGGGGATCATTAACATTCTGCTGGTTATATTAGTCTTGAGGTAATGATTTAACCTCTGTATTTTATAGCATTTGGTAATAGTTGTATCATAGCATATAAATGCATAGACATTTGAGTTTTTTATTTCAGGTTTGACCTAAAGCTTATATTATTTGACTGTACTTGAATTAAGCAATGCATAGAATTTAAAATGTTTTACATTATTTAGGGAGCACGGTGTGGATGACCATGGAAATCATATCCGTGCAATTAACTACACCTCAGAAGGTAAGATATTTATTTTTTGGTTTAAATTCTTTAGCAGTGTACCGTTGCATTATAATGGTGTCACTGTACAGTATATAGTCTATTTTACACAGTGCTTTGTCTTTCTGCCTTTAGAGCAAGTAGATGTGGCTCCTGAGGCAGAAGGTGATATTGACCAGATCGCAGTGTTTGCATCTAATGTCCTTTTCTTTGTCATTCTCTTCATTTTTGCTGTGTTTGAAACGTAAGTGGTTATACTTTAATCTGCTAATTTTTAAAGGCTCATTTAATTAGTGCATATTCATGTGTAATTTTTCCCTTCAGTATATCTACTCCTCTATCAATGGACATGTTTGCATGGACAAGGAAAGAAGCTGTTTTGTACAATGGTATCATATTGGCTGCCATTGGCTTTGAGTCCATCCTCGTGTTTGTGGTGGTAAAAGTGGTCTCAGCACGGTAAAAAATTTTAAAGATTTTTTCCCCCAGTAACTTTCTCTATTGCAATATCTCCTGTATTTTAAATGTTACTTCAGTTTGACACATCTCAAGCTTATGGTGGCCATAAAACCTCTTACAAGAAGTAATCTTAGGAAATCTTTGTGTTGGTTGCATTTTTTTTCTGCTGTACCCAACACATATAATGGATGTTAGCAGTTTTTGAAAACATGACTTCCTCATTGCTCTTACAGGCTGACTGATCAGATCTCAGATAAAATCAGTTCTTTTTTTGGTTGTGTTTTTGTCAGGGTTGGAGATCCCCGGACACTGCGACTTGGAGGCTGATTTCATATTGCGGGGTTTTTATTTGTCGCCATGGGGAAATCCTATCCTAAATACAGTGGGCAGGGTGTAGGTATCTAAATAAATCACGCAAAAGTGGTTCCAAGTTATTTTATTTGAAACTAGCAATATACATACTTTGAAAAAGAGTTTTACAAGAAAAATTTTTCCGCAAGGATGCATTAAATTGATCAAAAGTGACGGTAAATGCAATTATAGTTTACGGGTCCTTGTTACATGTTATAGTTACTTGTGCTGCAGTAGTAATAACAGTAAATTATGCATGATTACATGCAACTAAACCAAACCCTATTCCTAAACCTAATCACGTGGTAAGTATAAGTTTTTTTAAAAATAATATTACTCGGTTACAGTGTTACTAAACACTGAAGTACTAAGGCACCTTAAAATAAAGTGTAACAGATTTCAATTTCAATTAAACTGGCTTATTAATGCTTTTCTTTATCATGTTTCTACAAAAATATTAAGCAGCACAATTTTTGTTTTCAACATTGATAATAATAATTGTTTCTTGAGCACCCAATCAGCATATTAAAATTCTGAAGTATCATGTGACACTGAAGACTGGAGATATGATGCTGAAAATACAGCTTTGTCACCAGGAATAAATTACATTTTAAAATATAGCAAATAGGAAAACAGTATTTTAAATGATAAAATTAGTACGGTCTATTGATTGAATAAATGCATCCTTGGTGAGCATAGGAAACTCTTCTAAAAGCAAAACCCCACACTTTTGAATGCTAATGTACAGTATATTACAATTGAAATGTGTGTATATTAAACAAATATTATCCCCATTAACAGACATTCAGAATAACACTATGCCAGCAATACGACTGGCACCCACTTCACCCTCAAACACTTCACTGGAGCCCACTGGATGCCCATACGAACAGGCCTGGTGCTTGTTTACCCCTGTAATTCACCTGGCACAGTACATTACCTCTGACATCCTGATTGGAGTGGGTTATCCCACATGCAACGTAATGTCCTACACTTTATACTCAAAGATACTAGGCCCCAAACCACAGGTAAAACACTTCTCTTTTGAAGTTTCCCATCTCCAATTAAAGTAACACAATGATTTCTTAAAATGAATGCTATTTATTCTCTTCCCCAATTGTGTGCGAATTCAGGGGGTTTACATGGGCTGGCTGACAGCATCAGGAAGTGGTGCGCGGACCCTAGGGCCTGTGTTTGTCTCTCATGTCTACACCATCCTGGGACCCCGATGGGCCTTCACTGTCATATGTGGCATAGTACTAGCTGCAATCGTTCTCCTCAGTGCCATGTACAAACGACTTGTCGCCTTCTCCGTACGCCATGGAAGGATATAAGACGAATGTCATGACTGACAGGTGCCTCCACCAACTACTAAAGGACAGTTTAGAGAAGTGGGCCTGACTTAAAGATGGAAAACTTTATGAATGTTTGTTTTTTTAGATAACTATCAATTGTGGAGCATTTCAAGCATAATCATGATGCTGAAGAGTAGTTGTAAATGTAAATATCTTTATATCTTCTATATATTGAACTACAATTTTCCTCGTTAACTAAACTGTGAATTTAACCACTATTGTAGCAGCATGACATGGATCGACACCATATAAAATCGAACAGTGGCAGACTCTAAAAAGTCCCATGTTAACCGCAGTATTAATGCTTGGCAGCTCAATGGGTTATGAAGCATCGCAGATTTTGAGGCATTATGGATTATGATTGTTTCGGTTTTAGTAATCTATTTTAATAACTTGAATTTCTGGCATTGTAAAGCATTAACAAATATGTTAGGTGATTTATTTAAATCTGCATTAATGGGACAGGCTTGAAACCGATGTTGAAAGCTTCTTTCTTTTTAATAACACTAAGCTTAAAACGTATACTAGGTGATGAGCATCACTTGACTTTGGCTGCATCCATAATCAGCGATGATTATCAACTACAAGACTACTGTATTTTAAATTCATGCCAAATGCTTTTGTTTTGTTTGCGTTAAAGCACAAATTCAAAAGCCCAGAATTTCTTGAGAACTGGCAATAAATTGTTCCTTTAATGTTTTTAAAAAAAAGTGAAGTATGACATGCTTTCCAGCTGCTTTGTTCCCGTTTCTACATTAAAAATGATATATTTAACAAGAAATATGTTTGTCATTTTTGAAAAATACAAAAATGGATTTAAGTAGTAAAAGTTACTTCCTGTTAGTAGAATGTCTAAAGTGGACTATCAAAAGTGTTACCCAAAAATGACATCCATTCCAGTAATACAGTATTTGTATTCAAAGATTTTATCCACAGATCATCACAGTTTGAGCCACATAAGCTGGAACAAAGCTTCTCCATACCAAGGATGAGGTTTGTTCACACAACATGTCAATTGTACTGAGAAAGTTGTAGTGTAGGATGAGCTTGTGACAAAAACGGGATGCAAGAAGACAACTATGGCTGTACATACACAACAACCTTCTTGTATAGATGTAGGTTTAACACCAGTTAGATGTTTCAAACTTTGTGATCATGATGCAATTTTCAGCAGCCACAAACCCACCCTGTAATGCACTGTGTGCGTGAGATCATGTAACTCTTCTTCTCCTCTTGTTCCTAGTTGTGGATTTGCCAGCAATGTGTTTTAACAATCCTGGAGCACCACGGCCACCTGGCACAATCATTCTGTTGGCAAAATGTGTAAGTGAATTATATTAATATTAAATAGACTTGAAAAACCAGTTTGTATGAGTGCAGAAATTAACATATTAAGTGTTATTCCTGTAGAAACATGTTACTACAGTATTGTCGGTATAGCATCTGACTGATTATTCTGAAAAAACTGTTGCGTGTTGTGATAGATTGAATTTCAAATTTTTTTTTTTTACAATAGTTTAGTAATTTTGTGTTTTGTCATTTGTATGTTATTTCTTTTTAGGTCCTGAATGTCACTATATGTTTGACATTTAGTGACTTTAGGACAGTATTTAGACTAAATAAAGACAATGCAACCCTTGCAAAACAAGTAATAAAAATAATTTTAATTTCAAGTAGTAACTTTTTTTATGTTTTTAGTTAACTATAATAACCCTGGTTTATACTCACCGTTTATTGTGTTTCTTAGGACAAGCTCTAAGTTTGTGTTTTTGGCTGCCACAGTTGAAACAGCCAGTTTGGCTCTGACCACAAGGGTGATCAGGGAGAGCACAGTGACCACATGAGGAACAATGACGCCACGCTGGAGAGAGAATAAGAGCAGAAAGAAAGTGGTAAGAGCGAGAAATAAACACATTAGGAAACATCAGTTTAAATTAATTTAAATCTGCTTACAAGGCTTCACACAGCGTCCACATTCAACACAGTGCCTCCATTCTCGCCCATCCTGTGAGATAAATAGGTAAACGTCAGTTAATCTACTCCTATTCCATACACTGAATAAGAAATACGCATTCACCTTAGATGGGCACGTGTCACACTTTGGGCAGTGTTTGTTTCCTGTGGACACATACCTCTCACAAACACTGCAAAATCTGAGAAAGTAGTTGTAAATGTTAAACCACCTTAAAGCAGTTTATAACAGCATTTGTAACTAATTATATAAAAAAATCTATTCTAATGCGTAAGTGCATGTTTAATCCTATTCAATCAAAATCTGCATTTTTGTAAAGGGCAGATGATACGATTTCAGTTTGTCTTTCTCTTTTGTGGAGTGTTACAAGCTGTGTGACTAGAAGATCCCGAAGTTGCAAGGACTAAAGTCTCAAACCCAAAAAGATAACTTTATAAAAGTTAAGACTTGTCCACACCATTCTAAAACGCCTCGTTTAAACACGCCCCCACATGTCTACGTCACGATTGTGGGAAGATTTGCATAACGCCGCCAAAAGGTTCCACATAAAGAAAGGAGTAGTAACTTTATTGTTGCTGCCACCGCCATGTTGTGAAGACGCTGTGTGTTTCGTTGTGGAAAGGGAAACTTTGTTTGGCCTTACAAAAGAGGACACGACTAGAAGAATCATGGTTAAGTTGTATTTACAACACTGATTCAGAACAGTTCAACCCAATATTCAGATGTGTGCAGCGCATTTTCTGGAGGACTGTTTACTGATCCTAGTAGAGTAACGTTAGACTAAAATGCCAGCAGTTCTGACTCACAGACTGTAAATATGTTTTCATATTTAAAGGAAATTTGCCACTGATGATTCAAACTCGAGTTTTGAGCAGTGTAGAATAGGCTTGTTGTTTTTTTTGTTTCTCCGATCACAAATGCAGACTTGGTTTTGTTTACGCGGCGCGATGCAAAGCAAAGCGTAAAAAGACAGTATAAGTCAATATAATCAGTATATGTCCCAACTGGATGCAACAAATGCCTCGTTTGGAATGGGTTTTAATGTTTTTGTCTCGTCGCTCAGGACGGACAGCCTAATAGTTACGGTAAGGGCGTAACATTTCGGCACATGCTTGAGGTCTTCGGCCATCACAAAACGCAGTGGAGCGCTGGCCAATTAGAGCACACCTGCTTTTCAGACGATGAGACTTTTTGTTAAAAAATCGATGCGTTCAGAAAAGGCGGGGGATAGAGGCGCCCCATAATGTACAGTAGTGGAAAATAGTGTTTTTAACTTAAACCGCATAAAAACCACTCTGTCATTACACCAAATAAACAAAAAACTGTTTTTAGCAAATCATATAGGACCCTTTAATAAATTTGTTCTCTCGAAAAAAAAAAACTTAAAAAAAAAAAACTACAAAAATAATAGAATAAGAACTGTATTTTGATTCGCCATTGCTTAATTTTGTAATGTTTGGTAACTATTTTAAAAACAATGCATTTTTTAGACTTTTTTTATGTATCTCTTCCAAATCAAAAACTCAGAATGCATTATTTTTGTGCACCTGTAACCTTCATCCTCTGGTAGAATGATATCTTTGGGGCTCAGATTGGTGAAAAGTCGAACAGGTGACTGCTTACGGCCTGTCTTTCCGTGTTTATATAGAGGGTGGTTATCATAATCAACCTGAGAATGAAGAATAACACAGGACTATAATACCCTGTAAATTTATTATTATATTTATTAACATGTTTATAACACTATATTCCTATAATACCTGGTAATCCAGCATAGAGAAGGAGGGAAAACACTCCAGGATACGGGACTCAAAGAAGTAAGGGAAGATCCAGATCATTGGCATCTGACCTGCATCGCTTACTAAAAATCAACAACAACAGATAAGAATGATAACAGATTATGAAGTGTCTGAGTCGATTTGTTTTTAAACACTTGCTCACCCTCATGCCGTTCCCACATGTAGAACTTTATTTTTCCAGGAATATGAAAGGAGAACCAATTCAGTGAAATTGTGCTGGTATCTACTTCAGTAAATAGGGGGAAACTGAGGGTTTCAAGTTTCAAGTATGCAAATACCATGAAAGTAATTTGAAGCCATATGATAGCTTTGTGTGAGATCAGCAAACACAATTTTACTTTTGTTTTCCACTGAAGAAAACAAAGCCAAATCGAAGTTGAGACAGAATTTTTATTTTTTGGTAAACTGTTGAAAACTGAGCATTTATTACTGCATTTTCTTAGAAAGTAAAACATGCACAAGTACAAGTTGTTGCAAAAAAAGTCATACATGGCTTAGGAAAGCATGCCGTTCCTCATACCTTTATTCAGATTTTTCCAGGTGATTGCCATCTGAGAGAAACTGTTGGCTAGTGGCTTCACTAGGCCTCCGAATGGGGGGTCTGTTATCATGACTACCTTGGCTCCTCCCTCTTCACGCAGAAAGCCTTGAAAAAATGTGACCGCTTCCTGCAAAACAGCGTATCATGACTTATCAGAATGTACTACAGTTGACCACATTTGACGTCAAAGGAGGTTTGTTTTTTTACCTCATCATCAAAAAAGTGATGGTTGAACATATTATAACGGCAGAACTCATCCTGCCCGTAAAACTGGCAGTACCTAAGAGGGCAAAAAAACAGAGGTTGATGCTTGCAAAATGCATGCAATGCAAGTGTCAACATGCATTTCAGAACAGCTCAATAAAAACCATAATCTGCTGCTACTTCCAAACCCTGCAGCAGGTCAACAAGTCTGGAATTGAGCAGACATAATTCTTTCAGCTACAAAACATTGCAAAAGTGTGCACACACACACATATGCATATGCAGCAGGCTTTGGCTTGTTAAAAGCGGCTACACACCTTTTTTTAACACATTCCACAGATGAACATAGCAGTGCTTGCAGGAAGACGACGACAACTAAACACATTCACTAATTCTCTTATCCGTCTCTTAGGTAAGTCATTTCATTGCATATTATTCCAGTTACAAAGAACACAACTGTACAAAGAACTGTGTAACTTGATAATGTGCCAATGTTAAGACAGAAGCTGTATGTGCAGGCTGCTCAAAAGTACGATTACATACGATTAAAATGCTCAGTTCCTTGCTTTGGGCTATGCAGATATAAATGCAACTTTTGGCATTCAGTTTGTTTTAGGAAAGGCTTGCTGTGACATTTTATGCATTAGCAAGAAGTCAGAAGGAACTTGTTTAAATGTCCTCTGAGAAAACCAGCTAATTTAGAACATTTTGTGCTTTTTCCATTCCATGCATTTGATTCTACAGCCGTACATAAACTACTAAAGTGATGTTTATGATGTTTCTACACAACTCCCATTAGCTCAGAGGAGACTTGGAGAGATGGCAGAGGAAGACTTTCGGCCTTTATCAGAGGAAAGAAGTTCCTTCGGTCTGGTTCAGAGGCGCGTTCAGGGACACAGTTACCCCAGCCTTTCCCACGCTCTCCCAAATGATCCGGAGACTGGAGGCCAACTGGCCAAAACCCTACGAGGTAAGGACAGTTCTTCTTAAACCTGCCCAGACCAAATAAACACATAAGAAGGGTCATGCCAGAAAATCATACAGGGCATCTCAATAAATTAGAATGTCGTGCAAAAGTTCATTTATTTCAGTAATTCAAAACAAATTGTAAAACTTATGTAATAAATAAATTCAATGCACACAGAAGTAGTTCAAGTCTTTGGTTCTTTAATTGTGATGATTTTGACTCACATTTAACAAAAACCCACAAATTCACTATATCAACAAATTTAGATCTGCGTGACGGGCCAATCAGATATTCAAACCTTTAAAACACCTGCAAAAGTTGCATGAGCCTTCAAAATGGTCTCTCAGTTGGTTCACTAGGCTACACAATCATGAAGAAGACTGCTGATCTGACAGTTGTCCAAAATACAATCATTGACACCCTTCACAAGGAGGATAAGCCACAAACATTCATTGCCAAAGCAGCTGGCTGTTCACAGAGTGCTGTATACAAGCATGTACCAAAGTGAGTGAAAGGAAAAAGTTTGGAAGAAAAAGATGCACAACCAACGAGAGAACCGCAGCCTTATGAGGATTGTCAAGCAAAATCGCTTCAAGAATTTGAGTGAACTTCACAAGGAATGGACTGAGGGGGTCAAGGCATCAAGAGCCACCACAAACAGACATGTCAAGGAATTTGGCTACAGTTGTAGTATTCCTCTTGTTAAGCCACTCCTGACCACAGACAACGTCAGAGGCGTCTTAACTGGGCTAAGGAGAAGAAGAAATGGACTGTTGCCCAGTGGTCCAAAGTCCTTTTTCAGATGAGAGCAAGTTTTGTATTGCATTGGAAACCAAGGTACTAGAGTCTGGAGGAAGGGTGGAGAAGGCTCATAGCCCAAGTTGCTTGAAGTCAAGTGTTAATTTTCCACAGTCTGTGATGATTTAGGGTACAATGTCATCTGCTGGTGTTGATCCATTGTGTTTTTTGAAAACCAACATCACTGCACCCGTTTACCAAGATATTTTGGAGCACTTCATGCTTCCTTCCAGCTTTTTGAAGATGCTGATTTCGTTTTCCAGTAGGATTTGGCACCTGCCCACAATGCCAAAAGCACCAAAAGTTGGTAAATGACCATGGTGTTGGTGTGCTTAACTGGACAGCAAACTCACCAGACCTGAACCCCAAAGAGAATATATGGAATAACATCACTAAAATGTTTTTTTGGTTCTATGAGTATGTCCTAATTTGTTGAGTAGGAATGGTGGGGTTTTGTTAAAGTGAGCCAAAATCATCACAATTAAAAGAATCCTAAGACTTAAACTACTTCAGTCTGTGTTTATTGAATTTATTTAATACACGAGTTTTCACAATCTGAGTTGAATTACTGAAATAAATGAAACTTTCCACTACATTCTAATTTATTGAGACGCACCTGTACTATAGGAATATTGTTATAGTTGTTGCTAAGTTTGAACATGTGCTCATGGGCTGCAACAATGAAAAACAAGTTTGAGACTTCATAAGTGTTCGAATTTGGGGTGTGTACAGATTTTTTTAAATGTTTAAAGGGTTAGTTCACCAAAAATGAAAATTAGCCCATAAATAACTCACCCTCAAGTCATCCTAGGGTATATGACTTTGTTCTTTCAGATGAATCCAGTCGGAGTTTTATAAAAAAAATTGTCTTTGATCTTTAAAGCTCTTTTTTTTTTTTTATTGTAATGCCACCAGCGGGTCGTGGCATCATCAGTCTAAAAGAGTGAAAATAAAAAGTGCCCCATCCATAAAAATAAACGGCTCCAACATCTACACGGATGACGTATGAGTTCAGCTTTGTGTATGCGCCGGTGAGTCTCGTGAAAACCCACGTTTGTTTACAGGAGCAGAGGAAGCAAAGTTTCCGTACTTTAGCAAAGGAAAACCAGTCTCCTATTGGTTTATATCGAAATCCTCCGACAATTTTCTTTGCAAATCCTAGTTTGGATTCTAATCAAGTGAAATCTGGTTGTTCTTGATCTCTCCCATGCTATTCCGCGGTTCGTCACTTACAGAGCGGCATATTACACAAAGCGACCTCAGTCGCATCCGCCCCGGAGGTGTTCAGTTTAAACGTGAGCGCCAAGCTAGCTTCAGTGATTTTACGTTTTGAATTGCTCTTTTTTACAAAAACGCATCGATTCGTTACAGGAGGCTTTTGTTCACCCCCCGGAGCCATGTGAGACACTTTTTTTTATTTTTATGGATGGGCGCTTTTTATTTCATTTCTTTTGGACTGAAGCAATGCAAATACATGCTGAGTGCATAAACAGCTTTGAAAGATCAAAGACCATTTTTAATAAAACTCCAACTGGATTCGTCTCATAGAAAGTCATACACACCTAGGATGCCATGAGGGTCAGTAAAACATGGGCCAATTAAAATTTTTGGGTGAACTAACCATTTAAAGGATTAGTTTTGTTTAGTCTATGCCTCACCAAGGTATCACTGTACCAGTATCAGTTGAAAACATTATACTGTGAAATGTTATCACAATTGAATAAACTGTTCCCATTTTAATTTAATTTGATGATTTATGTTGTTCTGTGATGCCAAAAGCTGAATTTCCGCAGCAGTCTTCCGTGTCATTATGCCCTAGAAATACTCTATATGCTGCTATGGTGCTAATACATTTGGGATTATCAGTGTTACTAAAAGCTGTAATATAACAAATATAAAAGTGATAAACACTTTAGGGTTCTGTGGAGTGAAAAAGAAAGTTCAAAACAAAAAAAAAAAAAAAAAAACAAAAACAAATTTTTTCAAATTAAATGCACCTTGGTGAAAGAAAATGTACTAATTAATATACAGTGGGTACGAAGTATTAGAAACCCCCTTAAATTTTCACTCGTTATTATTTGCAGCCATTTGCTAAAATCATTTAAGGTAATTTTTTTCCCTCAATATACACACAGCACCCCATATTGACAAAAAAAAACACAGAATTGTTGACATTTATTAAAAAAGAAAAACTGAAATAAATATCACATGGTCCTAAGTATTCAAACCCTTTGCTGTGACACTCATATATTAACTCAGGTGCTGTCCATTTCTTCTGATAATCCTTGAGATGGTTCTACTCCTTCATTTGAGTCCAGTTGTGTTTGATTATACTGATTTGACTTGATTAGTAAAGCCACACACCTGTCTATATAAGATTTTACAGCTCACAGTGCATGTCAGAGCAAATGAGAATCATGAGGTCAAAGGAAATGAATGAAGCAGATCAGAGACACGATCTGTGGCAAGGCACAGATCTGGCCAAGAAAATTTCTGCTGCACTTAAGGTTCCAAAGAGCACAGTGGCCTCCATAATCCTAAAATGGAAGACGTTTGGGACGACCAGAAAACTTCCTAGAGCTGGCCGTCCGGCCAAACAGAACTATTGGGGGAGAAGAGCCTTGGTGAGAGAGAAAGAAGAACCCAAAGATTACTGTGGCTGAGCTCCAGAGATGCAGTCGGAGATGGGAGAAAGTTGTAGAAAGTTAACCATCACTGCAGCCCTCCACTAGTTGGGGCTTTATGGCAGAGTGGCCGACGGAAGCCTCTCCTCAGTGCAAGAAACATGAAAGCCCGCATGGAGTTTGCTAAAAAAAAAAACACCTGAAGGACTCCAAGATGGTAAGAAATAAGATTCTCTGGTCTGATGAGCCCAAGATAGGAACTTTTTGGCCGTAATTCTAAGCGGTATGTGTGGAGCTCCCCACTCCCCGAGAACAACCAGGCACTGCTCATCACCTGTCCAATACAGCCCCAACAGTGAAGCATGGTGGTGGCAGCATCATGCTGTGGGGGTTTTTCAGCTGCAGGGACAGGACGAATGGTTTCAATCGAGGGAAAGATGAATGCGGCCAAACACAGGGATATCCTGGACGAAAACCTTCTCCAGAGTGCTCAGGGACCTCAGACTGGGCCGAAGGTTTAACAAGACAATGACCCTAAGCACACAACTAAAATAACGAAGGAGTGGCTTCACAACAACTCCGTGACTGTTCTTTAATGGCCCAGCCAGAGCCCTGACTTAAACCCAATTAAGCGTCTCTGGAGAGACCTAAAAATGGCTGTCCACCAACGTTTACCACCCAACCTGACAGAACTGGAGAGGATCTGCAAGGAGGAATGGCAGAGGATCCCCAAATCCAGGTGTGAAAAACTTGTTGCATCTTTCCCAAAAAGACTCATGGCTGTATTAGATCAAAAGGGTGCTTCTACTAAATACTGAGCAAAGGGTCTGAATACTTAGGACCATGTGATATTTCAGTTTTTCTTTTTTAATAAATCTGCAAAAATGTCAACAATTCTGTGTTTTTCTGTCAATATGGGGTGCTGTGTGTACATTGAGGAAAAAAAATTAACTTAAATGATTTTAGCAAATGGCTGCAATATAACAAAGAGTGAAAAATTTAAGGGGGTCTGAATACTTTCCGTACCCACTGTATATTAAAAAAATTTTAATGACCCCAAACCTTTGAGTGGTAGTGTGCAGTAATAAATAAATAACTAAAAAATATTGTATAAACAGCTGCCAGTCTGGTTGGATGACTTGAAGAAGGAGAGGAAAAGAACAGAGTCCCATCTGGAATCAATTAAAAAGCGGCAAGCAAACCTGAATGTAAGCAAAACCCTGTTGGGAATTTGATTTGATGGTGAAAAGTGATCTATATGACTGGTGGTCGGCATGGATGGCTTGATCAGAAGCAGGAAAAAAAAAATGTATCTCTTGAATAACAGTCTCTGATAATTCATTCCAAATAAGACCAGGAAAGTATACTGAATGTCTGCCTGATAGCGAACTATTATAAATGTTAAATAAATAACTAATGAATCATACACCTCTGCTGAAGACGAGTTCAGAGACGATGAAGCAGCAGGTACAGGAGTGCTTTGAGGAGCTACATATGGCTCTGCAGGAGGATGAGAAGGCTGTTCTGGACATGATAGAGCAAGACCGCCGGGAGACCAGCAGTAAACTAAACCGAATTCTTCAAGACTGGAATCAACACCTCAGTCTCCTGCAGAAACACATCAGCGCTATTCAGTCAGCTCAACAGAGCCCAGCAGAATCCATGAAGCAGGTAACCATCAAGGATGAAACATGCATTTCATGTAGTTGTAATAATCCTGTTGACAAAATGTATGGATCACATATATTCTCTTCTGCATGTTCTCTGCTTTCAGCTGTTTCCTGAGGATATTACGTAAGGCCATATTTTTCTATTTCATGAATAGTGGATTCTGTGATAGGTCCTTAATACAAATACTTCTAGATAACTTAATTATTTTTAAAACAACATGCCTTTCCATGTTCTGTTCGATAGCTAACATGCTGTACATTCAATTCCGATGTATCTTTAACTAGATTGACTAGCTGTCGTAAGAAACTGGACCCTGCTGAAGAGGAGATAAAAATGAATGAAGAAAGGATCCATAAGCTTATGAAGGTTCTTAGGAACATCTCAAAAGATCTGAAAGCCCAGCTCCAACGCAAGAGCCTGCTGCTGGGTACAAAACACTATCAGCCCCTAAAACTCATAAATCAAGTTAATGCTAAATATATATATATTTTGAAATATTCGAGTACATATCATTTGTGTATGTATGTACAGTGGGGAAAAAAATTATTTAGTCAGCCACCAATTTTGCAATTTCTCCCACTTAAAAAGATGATAGAGGCCTGTAATTTTCATCATAGGTTTACCTCAATTATGAGAGACAAAATGAGGAAACAAAATCCAGAAAATCACATTGTTGGATTTTTAAAGAATTAATTGGTTAATTCCTCTGTAAAATAAGTATTTGGTTACCTACAAACAAGCAAGATTTCTGGCGCTCACAGACCTGTAACTTCTTCTTTAAGAGGCTGTCCTCGTGTCGGCTCCACTTTTAGGCCCTGTATTAATGGCATCTCTTTGAACTTGTTATCAGTATAAAAGACACCCATCCACAACCTCAAACAGTCACACTCCAAAACTCAGACACCTAGGGTGCCAAGACTAACGATGAGCTGTTCAAGGACACTCTTAGAACCTGCATCGCAGGCTGTGAATACTGAATCTGCAAGTAGGTATCAGCTTGTGTGAAGAAATCAACTGTGGGGTAGCAATTATTAGAAATGGTTAAGACATAATCAAGACCACTGATAATCTCTTCGATACTGTGTGGGGTCGCACTCCAGATCTCACAACCGTGGGTCAAATGATAAACAAGAACTGTGAGGTCAGAATAGCTCAAACCACACGGGGGGAACGTTCTCATAGTGAATGACCTGCAGAGAGCTGGGACAGCTTGCGAACGTAACAAAGCTAACCATCATTAGCTACACTGCGCCGCTAAAAGGCAACCCAGTGGACTCAAATCTGGCAGTGGGCCTATGACGTGTCAGCCCCTTCTGGCTTAATGCTCAGTATCATGTCGCAGGCTCGGGCTTCCTGAAGTTGCTAGAGAGTCCTCTTGGATGATCTGCAGAATGAGGATTGGAGCAGAAAATGTCATATGGTCAGTATAAACGCAAAAATATAATTTTTGTAAAGAACCTCTAACTTGTCGTGTTTGGAGGAGAAAGAATGCTGAGTTGCATCCATAGAACACCATACCTACTGTGAAGCATTGGGGTGGAAACATCATGCTTTGGGGGCTGTTTTTCTGCAAAGGGACCAGTGACGGAGCTGATTCCTTGGCTATTAGGTCGTAAACGAACTGTTATGAAAAAATGGGGCCGTATGTATCGTGAGATTTGAGTGAAAACGGCTACCGCTCTTCCATGCCTCAGGCAAGGCTTGAAGATGAAACTGGCTGGTTTTCTATAGGCATAGATCAATGATCATCGTGCTAACACACCGTGCCCGCGGAGCCTCGCAACGAGGAGTGGGTTCCGTGAAGAAGCATTCAAGTCCTGGAGTGGGCCTAGGCATTCTGCCGGATCTCAACCCATAGACATATCTTGAGGGAGTTGAAATCCGTGTGTCCCAGGCGATAGCCCGAAAACATACTGGCTCTAGAGGAGATCGCATGGAGGAATGGGCCAAATACCTAGCAAGGCAGTGTGTGAAAACTTGTGAAGAACTTACAGAAATAGCGTTGACCTCTGTCCTTGCCACAAGGGTATATCACAAAGTATAGAGATTAAATTTAGTGTATATGACGCTAAATATCATCTATTTCGCACCATAATTTGGCAAAAAAAATATTCTTAAAATGCCTAGCATGTGATTTTCTTGATTTTTTTTTCCGTTTGGCTCTCATAGTTGAGGTATACCCTATGATGAAAATTACAGGTCTCTCTCATATTTTTAAGTGGGAGAACTTGCACAATTAGGTGGCTGACTAAATACTTTTTCAGGCCGCCAGCTGTATATACACTATTGTTCAAAAGTTTTGGGTCAGTAAGATAAAAAAAATTAAAAAAATAAACTTTCACATGCAAGGACACATCAAAATGATAGTAGGGGTCATTTATAATTTTACAAGTATTTTTTATTGCAATATAATGATGCAATTTCTGTTCTTTTAATTTATGCGAGAAGAATGTTGTTTTTTTATATATATATATAATATAGATATACTACTAGTTATTCCCTCAACTCCCCCCGAGATTGTTAATATTAGATATTTAATGATTTTAATTAATTATAGCACTTCAGCTTTCCATGGCATCCTGAAATAAAATACATTTTCAAATCTATTAAAATGGTTATTTTAAATTGTAATAATATTTCATAAGTTCTTTAAAACAAACAAACGTATCTCAATCTGTGAAGCGAGGGTAGTGTATATCCTGCATACTATAATTTAAAAAAAATTATAATTGATGTGTTTGCATAATTTTTTAGACTGTATTATATACTCCATATATCATACTGTATTGAAAGGATTAGCTAATGGACAAGAAATGTTCAGAATATGCTGTAAGTAAATCGGAAGTTTCTGAATATTCTTGAATTTCATCTTGACAGACTCCTTTAATGTGGCGATTGACAAACAGACCTGTCACAAACAGATCAAGTTGACCTCAGAAGGACGAGGCCTGTGCCTTTCCTCAGAGGATCGCTGCATTCCCAATGAGCCTCTAAGGTTTGATCAGTTATACTGCGCCTTGGGCTCTGTTGCTGTTACGTCTGGGCAGCACTACTGGGAGGTAGATGTGCACTGCTGTCCATCATGGGCTGTGGGCGTGGCTTATGGCAGCCTACAGAGGAGAGGACGGGACAAAGATGCCAAGCTTGGAAGGAACAGGTGCTCGTGGAGTCTTGAGTTTCAGAATGGGCATCTCATGGCCTGGCACAACGATCGACATGTGGCACTACCCGTCACAGCAGCTCGGGCAGCACCAAACAGAGTAGGGGTGTTTGTAAAGTATCAGAAGGGCCGTCTGGTGTTTTATGATGCTGAGACTATGAGAACGCTACAAGAGTTTTCAGCAGTGCAAACGGTTGTGTTTGAAAGAGCACATCATCAGTTTACTGAGCCTCTCTACCCAGCCTTCCGCTTTTTTTCACCCAAAGACAAAGGCCATCATCAAATGGAAATATGCGATCTCAGCCTTTAATTATTATTAGCAATAAAGTTAATAAACGGTATTTATGTCAAGCAGAAATCTTTTGTAACATTGGTTTAGAACATTACTGACACTTTTGATCTATTTAATAAATCTTTACTGAATAACAGTGTTAATTTCTTTAAAAGACAAAAATTGAACGGTAATGTATATTATATTTCTTAGATACAGGACAATCTTTGAGCATTAACAGTTATTAATAGTGCAAGCATATAATATATAGGCCTATGTCTTGTACAAAAAAAGCAAAGGTTATCAAGGTATCACTGACAATGAGGAGACAGGGGGGGGGGGTGTTTGTCTACTCTTCACCTTATGGGCAAACAATATAAAAAGAGTGTAGGTATATATACAAACTTATATACTATAATAAACTATAAATTCCACATAAAATACTCAAAGTCTGTGTATGATCTTTATTCCGCTATGGTGGCTGATTAAGCGTCTTGTATTTGCAAAGAATTATGGGTAACACTATTTTAAGTGTCGGGCTTGTACCGACAGTTACATGTACTTCAATTATAATAACAATAAATGATGCATAATAGGCATCCGTAACCCATAAACAAGGCCATATATATAAGTACATGTAGTTAATTAATATTACACAGTACTTAAATGTATAATTACACTGTAACAAGGAACCTTAAAATAAAGTGTAACCGAATTATGTTGTATTGTGTTTACCTGTAATCAATATCCAGCAATAAACTCTTCATTTTAGGACTCTTGCCCTCCATATTCCGCAACTTAATCACCTCATGTAATCTGTGAATGTGTACAAGAGAATCTTCAATTATAAAGTTAAAATGTGGAGATATGTTATCGATTGTACATTACATTGGATATTTTGCCAATTTCACTGACAGGAAAATAATTGCACACACTTTACGATTTTTTTAAAATATAGAAATTTGTATAACAATAACTGCTTACACTTACCGCGGTGTCCCAACACAGAGAATGTTCTGGAAGCCTAACCCCAAGAGCATATCCAGGAGGAAATGACAGCTCCGATCCGCAAACAGATATTGTGCATTACTCTTCTTGTTATCTAGAGGACACAGCAGTAGACTGGGCCTTTTCAATCGCTGCACTGTGGTGTCCTCAGAAAGTGCCTTGTGTTTCGCATGATTCGCCCGTTCCTCGGGAAGAATCAGCAGCTGACAGTCCACACAGAACCTTCTCTGCTCCAGCGGGAGAGAAACAAATGCTCTAAATCTGTAGAAGAAACCAACGTACACATATGAAAGATTTTTTGTTGAGGAATAGTCGATAGTAGTGCTCTGTACTCCTTTTATCAGTTTCAGTCATTTCCCTCTCTTCTCATTAAACAGACCTCCATTATCCTTAATTTGACTTGAGTGTAGTTTTTTTTAAATAAAAGTTATTTACCTAGAGCTGTATTCCTGATGACTGAAAAGAGGCATCTTGGAGCGGTTCTGTTCTTCTCTGGCAAGCATCCTTGCCTCAGATATCTGAAGCATAAATTAAATGCAAAAAGTGAATGAAAAAAAAATTGTATTCATACAGATGTTTTTGTCTTCTTTGATTAAGGTTTCATTTTTGTTGTATTATGTCTTACATGCTTGCGTTCAGCTTTCATGTTTTAGTTTATTATATTAACCCTATAAATCTTACTGTATCATATTTGGTACATACGTTTCTAAACCTTGCTGAAAAACCTGATGCTCACAATCTACTACGTGTCTTCTGTTGCCTGATTGATAATTCCATTTTTCTATAAAAAAAAATATAGATTTTTACAACTTTTATACTTTCATAACTTTCAGATTTGTATAAGGGTCAAATACATTTTAATGTCCACATCAAAAGAAATTATACAAAAGTGATTTTATATACATAGAAAACACATTAAATGCAAGTAAAGTGTGTACTTTTAAGGTTTCAGTTAAGTTTATGGGAGATACAATGTCAAAGGTGAGGGAAATGATGTTCGCATTATCATTATCGGCAGTGTAAACGGAGGAGAAACACTTATATTTATGTAAAAATTCAAACAGAATGCTTATTCTGACCTGAACATATTAAAGTATATAAAAGAATAAGTGTGCATACTACATTTTATTGCATTGAAAAATGAGTAAAACTTTATTGCTGACAAATGGCCAAAATGGGATAGTGGCATAGTTTAAAAATGTAAAATTACTATTAAGTAGTATTTGGGGTAAAACTAATTAGTCTTTTCATAGGTTATGAACGGATTCTTGTGGTAAATGTGACCCTGGACCAAAAAAACAGTCTTAAGTCGCTGGGGTATATTTGTAGGTCATAGTGCAAAAAACAATATACAGGTATGGTCAAAATGATCCGAACTTGTCTTTTATGCAAAATTCATTAGGATATTATAGTAAGATCATGTTTCCGTTATGAGATATTTTGTAAAGTCGCTAACGTAAATATAATCAAATACTTAATTTTTTGATTAGTACATATGTCATTGCTAAGACTTCATGTTGGACGAACGCTTTAAAGCGGCATTATCTCAGTATTTTGATTTTTTTGCACCCTCAGATTCCAGATTTTCAAATAGTTGTATCACGGACAAATATTGTCCTAACAAACCATACATCAATGGAAAGCTTATTTATTCAGCTTCCAGATGATGTATAAATCTTAATTTCTCGAAATTGACGCTTATGACTGGTTTTGTGGTCCAGGGTCACAAATATGCCTGACAAGATTGTTACACTGAATGACATTTTAGTGGCTGTTTTTTGTAAATCATGGTAAAAATGTAGCCCATGGCATTTATGTTTTGTGCAGGAAAAAAACTAATTAAACAGGACACTTTCTAATGTATCGAAAAAACAACAATTCAAAGCTGTATTACACTTACTGTTTTGATGCTTGAAAAGCCTCTTTCGTCTTTGACCCATAACTATTACTTCATGTGAGGCTTTACAGGATTTAATATATTCGTCTTATTTTATTCAAACTTAAGTTTGCTTGTACAATTCTAAGTATTTAATTAAAGAACCTTTGTAAACCCGTTACATTAAAATTGGTACAACAATAAATACTATGTTAGTCCTAGTTAACCTTTTCGTCTGCCCACTGAAACAAGTTGCAGTCTTTTCTGTCCCGACAAGCAGAACACGCGTAAAATCTCCTTCCTTTCTCCTCTCCATGGCCAGTTTTCTCGAACAACAGAGCGGGTCCTGGGAAAAGCACGTATCGATGATTACATATGGTATCAATTAACGTTACATTTTAGAATAAGAAAATTGACACGGCAGCAATAAACGTATAATTGATCTCATACCATGTGGACACCGTGGTGCCGTTTTGTCCCGTTCATTCTGAATAATCACTTCTATTCCGCCACTATCCACGGCATCATCCAGTATTTTACCCATATTTGCCAGAAACCTTACATGTGAGAATCAAACACTCGCGTGCTTGACAGGAGGCTTGCGTAGTAACGTTAGACATCGAAATGTGTCGCACACATATGACGTCGCGTATCGTCGCCTAAAATAGATTGCGTTTTATTAACGTCTACACCTACCCCAACCCTAAACCTACCCCTTACAATAATCTAAAAATAGTAATTATTGTTGTACAGTGTGACAACAATTACGCTGTATTGATGTGCGCACGCCCAGCTTCTAGCCGGAGATTCGCCAGCAGCCGAGCACCAGTTTGAGGAAAAACCTGAACTAAGCGCGTCCAGGCCAGTAAGTGGCGCTAGTGAACATTTTTACTGAACCTTCGCTATTAAAACAGAAGAAGGTAATTGGTGAACACCTGCTCCGAGTTTTGTACTGTTTATAAAAAGTTCTGAAGGTCTGTCTTGTGTTGTTATTAGCATGGCTTCACGAAGAGCTAGAAAAGTCAGTCAGGATTCTGCCGGTCAGCCCGACGGGCAGCACAACTATGACCAGAAAATTAGACTTAACGTTACTAAGAGAAAGGAGCTGTTTATACAGCAGTTTGAGAAGGAAGGTCAGTCATATATTACAATCAATATGTGCTCTTTCCTGTTTATATATATATATATATATGAACGAACCCAGTCTTTTACTTACACCGGAACAGCCCAGGACCGGATAAATGAAATGGAGGCTAATCTGAACAAATTACTGGCCACTGTGGACCGAGTCTTCAAAATAGAGCTGATGAAAATGCCGCAGTCGCTCCACACCACGCTGATAAAAGACCTAATGAATGGTAGTATAACAGAGACTGTTTGTCCTGTCTTGATTGTTTTTATTTATAACCTCTCCTGTTTTTCAGATGGTGACACGTCTGTGGGGGAGGTCACCATGGCGCTCACGGTAAAATCATTTCACTGCCCTCTAGTGTTCGCTTAAGGTAACCGCACCACTTACATCAGCGCTGGTGGTTGTTTTCTTTTTTTTTTAGTGTGCGTCTCCAGAAATTCAGAAACCCTTATCTCGAAAGCCAAGCAAAAAAGGTTTAATTAAACTATATAAAATGTTTTTTTTTTTAATGTAACTTTCATTCTTTTAAGGTTAGCTTTACTTTTAGGTTTGAGTGCCACAGTAGGCCAGCCAAGGTCATCAGGTCAAAACAAGGCCGCTCCAGTTGAAGGCCCAAAGGTACTGACCCTCCATTTGTTATGTCATCTTTGTGGGTGCCTAATTTATATTTTACTTATGAGCTTTGCTATCACAGAAACCCACTAAGAAGACCCTGCACAACAGTAAGAGCACTGGAAGTCTGAGGTAAGCTTTAAATTTAATTTAACCTGGTCATTTTAGACGGCTGTGTGTTGAATTTATTCCTTCATTGGAATTGTACAATCTACAAAACAGTCACAATGAAGTAGTCTTTGATAATGTGTATATGCAAAACCTAAAACATTTTTCTGAAAATGATGAATTTCATATACTAGCTATACAGGCATCTAGTGGTTGCACCATGGTATTATATGATTTCCCCCACCCCCCCCACCTGATGGCACCAATATGCCTTGCATGCATTGGGTTTTAAGTACCTTTTTTTTTTATTATTATTTTTTTTTTTAATAACTTAAGCATATTAATTGTAAGTGACTTTCTAATGTTTGTGCCTTTTCTTTTAAAGAAATTGTCCGTACTTTATAGATGAATATTTTGTAGTCCTACAAAATCCCCTCAAAATAAAAAGTTAAAGAATAGAAATTAAAACACAATATAGTAAATTTTCCATTCATTTCTTTTCTTTAGTCTGTTCTGACTGCGGAGGATTGTGATTGCTTAAGTGGCGAATACCAGAGGGTTAAATTGCTTTTTGTGCAATGTTAGGCTTCTTCCTAAAGTTCATAGCTCCTCTCTCTGACAGGTGTGCCACAACTGTCAGTGCAAAAAGAGCCCAAGGACGGGTTGTCAAAATGGGTGATCAGGCTTTGGGGTTGGGTAAATTCAGGTAATGTTTCCTAACTTGTTGTTTTACCAGTGTTTCTTGTGGTGTGGGTCTTCACTAAAAAGCTGTGTGGGTTTTTTTTAAAAAATGTTTTATTCCGGCACAAAGCGCAGCTCGCGGTCCCGTTGGTGATGAAATGATGGCGACAGCCACAATAGTAACTTCCCATGGAGAAGTGAGTGCGTTTATTCTTTTGTTGGTTTGTGTATATAATGGGGCACTTTTTTTTTTTTTCTCCGTATAACATTAAATGGTTTTTCCACCTTTTGAAGACCCTGTTCCTTTCTGAAGACAATAAAGATGACATCAATGTTGAGTTGTTAGATGATGCCGCTGTACACCAGATGCAAAAAATCAAGGTGAGCAGTTTAAAACCTGCATAATTTCATGTGGTTGCCTAAAGACACTGAAATGGAGCGTAACAAGACATGTGACTTTTGTTGCAGAATCTAATGGACTATCTGTGTAACAAAGTGGGGATCTAACATGTGCGGATGCTATAATTATAGCAGCTGGTGTTAAGTGTGTGTATTTTCTTTTAAATGTGAAACTATTGTAAAGAGATTAAATAAAGTGATTATTTAATTTGGTCTGTCATCCAATTTGATTGGGCTCCCGCACCGACCTGTCAACCACTTTCCAAGTAGATGTCCATTGAAACTACTTTCATTTAAGTGCGGATTGTTGCTCTAATTTTTTTTTTTTTTTTTTCTTGTCAGTTGTGGTATTAGTGGTTGTCAATCATGCATTAATTGAAAAGACTTACAAGCTGTCTTCAACGCTAGATGGCGTTAATTTTCTTATGCACATTATCCTGTTGTGCAATATCGGGGTTGATGCCGTGAACTAAAACCATACATTTGTTACTTGAAATAAAGATGAACTGAAACTTGTTTTAATTTGATGCCCTAAAATTTAAACTACAGACATTAAAAAAAAAAAAAATCTTATTGTTTCTCCTCTGACCCGCCTTTCTGAAACGTGTCAATTTTTTTTACGAAGCTCATCGGTCTGAAAAGCGAGGTGTGCTGTGATTGGCCAGCTATTCAGTGCGTTGTGATTGGCCTGAATACCTCAAGCGTGTGATCGAGAAATGAGGTGTTTGGGGGGGGGGGGGGTTTTTTTGTTTTTTGTTGTTGGGGGGGGGGGGGGTGGGGGGGATGGGAATTGTTTTTACGCACACCCTAGCATAATTGTGGGGGGGGGGGTGAGGCCTGTCGTCCGTGCACCGGAGGGTGCGACGAAGAAGGAAAACATTACAACCCATTATAAACGAGGCATTTGTTGCATCGCTTTTATTGGGACATCTTACTGGATTGATAATGACTTATACTGTTGTTTTACACGTTGCAAAATTCGCGGGCCGCGTGAACGTCAAAACTCTATTTCTAGGCAGTTGTTATCAGGGGGGGAGAAATAACAAACAAGCTAAGCCGCTACTGCTACACTGCTCAACTTGCGTTGGAGTCATCAGTGCAAACTCTTTAAATATAAAGGACGTAATTGCAGTCTGTGAGTCAGAACAGCTGGCATAGTAGTCTACTGTCTCTCAGGATCTAGGAAACGCAGTCCTCCATAAATATGTGCTGGGCTGCGACACATCTGAATGCTTGGGTTTGAAGCTGTTTGGAACAGCTCTCGTGTTGTATACAACATAACAGCTTATTTCTAGTCTTGTTCCTCTTTTGGAAGGAACAACAAAGTCGGTTTTTTTGCATAAAAGAACACGGCAGCAGCGGTCACACCACTAAGTTCACGGGGGGGGAGGGGGGTCCTGAGTGAGCGTCGGGCTTGCGCAACCAGCATTGTGCTGGACTCCGCTACCTTGTCTCCCAAGGAAGTTCCGATCCTGTGGGCGATCCAAAGCACGAAGTTGATGTATTTCCTCAGTTACCAGCCTGATCAGGCTCCGCGGGCAGGGCATCGACGAAGTGGATCTCGTCGGTGGCCTGCTTTTTGGTATAGGACAAGTAGTTTCTGGTTTCACACAACTGAAACGCAGTGCCTTCACGACATGGCGGCAGCAACAATTCTACAGCGAGGATAAAAGTTACGCCTTCTATCTTTGCATGAATATTTGGGTGGCTTTATGCAAATCTTCCCACATTGTGACTTAGACATGTGGGGGTGTGTTAGAATGATCCATTTTAGGTAGGCGTGGTTGACTCAACCTTTATAAAGAATATCTCTTTGAATTTGAGACTTTAGTCTTTGCAACTTTACAGATCTTCTTCTTTGCACCAAGAGCTTGTAACACTCTAAAGGGAAAGGAAAAATTGAAATCGCCTCATATGACCCCTTTAAAAAATAAATGATAATATGAGCATATATGGTGATTATAATACTGAAATGGGCGAGCATGTACAACGTCGTTAAATATAATTGTTGGCCTTTTTTATTATATTTTGAGCCATAACTTGCATGCGCTTTCATATTAATAGACTGTAGATTAGTAATTTAGTTGGCTTTAAGCGTGCGTGCACTGTGCCTACTCGTCCAATTCACACTGTTGTGCTTTGAGCTATGGTGTTATTTAAATGTGTCATTTAGTGGAGGCACTTGTTGTGGCACGCGCTGAGGCCGCCTGGGGCAGTCCGCAGGTCTAATATCTTGTTACAGATATCTGAGTGGGTTTCTTTCTTGGAACAATACAAAAGGGAAATCCTCACTTTGGGTGGCAAGTTTTGCTTTAAAATGACGTCGAATATTAATCATGATTATTGCTGCGGCTGATCTTGAGTTTGATTCGCGCACATAACTCATTTCCCAGTAGACGGCGCCGCCTCTGTCATCAGCGAGCGACAGTGCGTCTCGTGCAGGTAATGGTGCTAGAGGCAAATATCGCAGGGCAACGGGCGCATCATATCCTGGCAGTCCATTAGCGGCAACCCCTTCACAAGGGAAACGCCGCTCCTGCATGCGCTTGCAACGCTGCGCACTACGTTTATTAGCGGTTCTACAGCGTATAATAACAACGACTTTTCTTCAGTCGGAGGTGCGAGGGCTTATTTCGCGATCTCTTTATTTTATCATTTCATTATTACCACGTTGGCTCGAGCACTTGTGCACCGGGCGGTTGAAAGATGCACGGAGCGCATTGATGGCTCGGCGTGAATGACGATCTAGAGACGTACATGACATTGGACTCTGGAAAGGTCTGCGGATAACGATGAGCACCGGTGAGTGTGTTGGGAGTGCGTCGCGTATACTAATCTCGTTACCTAAAAGCTCTGAGGTTTGTTTGTGTCTGTACGCGGTAGTCTGGTTCCACCCACCGATCCACCAGCGTTTATGTTGCGGTGCAGCCGTGTTGTATGGAAATGCGTAATGTAGTGCTGTCAAAGGTGTATAGAGGCTGTCTCTTGTTCTTCGTGTGATGTGTAGCGCGTTCAACAGTGTCCCAAGACTCCCTTAGTGTTCTGCATCTGGTGACAACAAACCCTTTGAGTTGGGAAACTTAATTTATTAATAGGGGTTTTATTAAGGGAAATGTTCTGTTGGGCTTTATTTTATTTTGAGAACTGGCACAATTTGTCTATAAATCTTTTTTGTATAGTCTTAATCTTAAATCTGAATGATGCTTCTCTCCTATATTTATTAACAAAACGAATCCTGTGCATAGTCATGATTTACAGGATGGATGTCTGATGGATAGCTGTGTACCTCCTTTACCCCTAAAGGTTGCAGAGTATTTTAGATTAGTAATCTGTATTCTTTTGGTGCTATTTTGAGCCCTTGTAGCCCTAAAGGAAGAATTTTTGCACCTTTTATTTTCTGACAGTGTAGGTGCATTTGGAAGTCCTATAAAAAGTTTAATAACCCGTATTTTTGTTGATGTTTTTCAAGGAATAGGTCTACAACACTGTCATTCACTATGTGGTAGCTTAAGTTAACACTTAGGGTGTTAGAAGGATGGTCTGCACATTCCCAGGTATTAGTTGATTTTACCGTCAAGGTGGCCAATATCTCTAACCTTAATCAATATTGTCTGTAGATACAAGTTCCCTTTTATTGGTAAAGGATGTTCGAACTTATCCGGGTGGGTTGCGAAAAGGTGGAAATATTCCAGAAATTTTGGAAACTTTCTAGGATTTTTTTTGTTGAATATTTCAGGGATTTTTGTAATGTTTCCAGAAATTTTCCACCCCTTTTGCAACCCTAATCCCGGGTTGCTTTTCCAAAAAGCATCATAATCATAAATTGACAGACGAGACCGTTGGTGCCAATGGCTTCTGTTCTACATATTGCTGTACGTATTCTGTAAGGTTCATAAAGTGGTTGCTTAATTTTAATATGAATTATACATTTTGTTTGAAGCGACTCTGTTATTTCTTTAAAAATGTTGTTCTGGAACCGTGTGTGAACCCAAATTATGCATAATTTGGTTAATTTAGTTTCTGTATAACCTTATTTTCAGGTCAGCATAATTTGTGCCAGAAATTCAACTCCTGTGAATCTGACTGATGTACTATCAGAGTATTAGCTACATCATCATGGGAGTGACTTTGGAGTGAAGTTGGTACGTTAGGGCTGTTCCAACACTGTGGCATGTATTTTTATTCATTTTAATTTTTTTTCTTTAAGTGAAAGATTAAAATAAATCAGGTGTGGGTGAGCTATTTAAGTTGATGTTGATTGTATGGTTAGTTGCGACTCAACAGATGAGAACTGCTGTTTTAGGGTATGCAAGTTAAGACTGACTTTCTTTTAGAAGGTATTAGGTTACAATTAAAAAGATTGTGGATTTTGGCTCTTTGCAGGCTCAATGTAAAATTGTTACAGCTGTTGGAAGCAAACAGAGAAATAGCTGGTGATATCACAGTAACTGCTACAGTAAGTCCCTGAGAAACAGACACTAGCAATTAGCCCTGAAATTTAGAGTGGGCCTGTGACATTTTCCTTGTCCTGGTTTTATTGGTACTGACTGTGAGGAATGGCCTCCAGCTTATTCATCAAACACTAGCTACGATATGGACAAAATCAGAAGGCTCATTTTTCACGTAATGTTAAAGAATAGCGTGGAAGCTGTTTTCAGCTATTTAAGGTGCCGTTCTGACCTGCAGAAATCAGAAAAAAGACACAAATAGGATATCACCCATGAAAAAGTGTTTGAAATATACACCCTTGCCTTCTGCATGAGCCCTGCTGGTTAATTGAGCCTTGGTTGGATGCATGCTGGGAGAATGCCATTTCATCATCAGCAGGTGTGGGTGGAGGCATTTTAAGAAACGTTATCGGTGTATTCGATACAAGTACAGCATACCCCCCTCCCCATCACCATTGCAAAGAGACCTTGGAGTTTCTAGGCATTTAACCTTGACAGTGAGTGAAATCAAGGCTGGCGATTGATGGAATGCAGCGTGTTCACTGGAGATTGTACGTTGTTACAAACAACATATCGATTAAGCTGAAGAGACTTGCTTTTGAAAAGACATTTAGTAGACGAAAGACCGGGGGGCCTCCCCCATAGAACAGTTTTGAAAGTTGTGATCTGGTGGAAATAATTACATGATCTGTCTTATATAGTGCGTGCTATTGAAAAGACTAGTCTGTTATCTCACAGCCTTGTTTTTATTGGTTAAATACAGTATGATGTCTAACCTGACTGTTGGTCATTTGATGAGCATCAATGAGTTTGCTCGGAATGCTTGGTTAATAAAGCATTGTTTTTAGATTGCATTATCCCACAAATGGTTTGTGTGGTTCTTAAAAAGGCTCCTCTACAAATTGAGGCCTTATAAAGGTCTTAAATCAGAGCAAAAGCCTTAAATGAATAAAGTCATGGCATTAAATGTTGCCCGCATTGAAAAAATGAATATCTTATTTTGGTTTCAAGAGAAAATCTCAACATTCAGACATTAAGAAAATCAATTGTTTATTTGCACAAGAACAATATCTGTCAATTGCGTATGAACTTTTGTACCTTTGAGGCGAGTTGATTTTCGATTCACAGAAATTAGACGTTTTATTATTTGCTTGAGTAATGTATTGGATTGAAGAACTTAGAATTGGCACTGGAAAACAGGTAAAACTCCGCAAAATATGGGGGAAAACTTCACCTTTTTAAATTTTTTTTTATGTACACATTCGGATGTGGTTGGGAGCAGAGCGATTTAGCTTGTTATAGTTATGTATTTTTTATATCTTATATGCTTATGCAGAAGAAGATACATGTCAAATAACGTTTTTTCTTCTTCTTTTTTTTGGCCATCACTTTCAACAACTATCATGGGCATAATGCACTTTATTTTATTAATTTTTTTAAATGCATGATGTATTTTCGGTTATAATACGTGACTCAATTTACTTGCATGTTATTGAAAGATGCTATAGTAACCTGTCTTTTTAGACAAACCCTTTTTGCAGTCACACCATTAAACATTTGATTGCGCACATGTATGTGCTAATGATTTGTTATTGGTGTTTGCTTTGAGCTGCGTTTTTACTCAAAGGCAAAATTAATTTGTTAATATGACCAGTTATTTGCACTTTTTTGCAAAATAGGCTTCAGTTTACCCATTAAACCCTAAAGGCAATCTGGCCAGAGATGACCTGCTGCTTTACTTGTGACTGTGTGTGTGTACGGGTGTCTGTGTGCGTATTCTGCCTTTAACTTTCTTCAAATGCTCAAAATAACTTTTTGCTCTGTCACATGTTTTTGTGATTGTACCATGCCTCTGCACAACAGTAAGAAAATTCAAATGATGCATTTTTCTTTGAACATTTTTCATTCGTTTGGAATGTAGCTCTGCTGAATATAGTACTGCTGAGTCAGTGAACAGTTTGCATGTCACCCCAGATGGAGGCTCATCTGGTTTGACCAAATTTTGTTGCCAGCTTATGAGATATTGAAACAATGTCAACCATTTTGCAAGCAGTTTGCATGCGTGTATACACTTTCCTTAATACACTTTGAATATATCTAAATATATCTTCAGACTGTCATTTTTGTCTGATCAAGCATGTCTTTTATCCCAAAATTCAAGGCAGCTCCTTTGGTTCAGCAAAAAACATCTTGTTGAACTGCTTTGTGCTATGTAGTGTTCTTGAGTTGGCTCTGTGGTTCTTCTTTGCTTTTTAAAAATGATGTTCGATTAAAAACGATTGTCTGTGTGTCAGGCTCAGAAATGAACTTTTCCATTAGATGGCAATTGCCCCTGGAATTGATTTTCAAGGACCTTTTTAAAAAACATTTCTAAGGGCATTTTAGGATTTTAATATTTATTGTTTCTGTGTTGTCTTGTCAAATACTTTAATATAAATTGAAATTATTTCAATGAATCCGAATACTATAGATTGTTTTTAGTACAATTAATCAACACCAACACTTTTACAGTAATTTTTACACTTGCAAAGGTTAAATACTGCTGCTTAAAGGTGGTGCACAAAATGAATTATTATAAAAATAAATATTTATGCTATACAGACAGAACCAATTGAGAACCATTTATTAATGGATTTTTTTTTCTTGGTAGCATGAACAAAATGTTTTTTTTTTAACTGGGAAAGATTTATATATATAAAACAAACTAAATGTCTCTGTATGGTCACTGCATTTTTACACTAACAAATGTGTGTGTGATTTGGCTTTAATGCTCAATTGAAAAATGAGTAAAAGAAATCTTTGATTTAACATGAGCAGATCTAAGTGTAATGTGACTTTCACATTTCACTTTAGTTGTGACCATTACATTTAGTTCAATTGTTTCTCTTATTTTTTTTTGCCAACTTATCTTAAATAAGGGGTGAATTATCTTTTTTTTGTGTTAATTTTGGTGGCTTTTTTGCCCAAAGCCCTTGATTAATTTACGAGGTGTGTGTGTGGGTGGTGCGTATTCTTTGAATGGCTGTTAAGCAGAGTGTGATGATTCTCTACCCATCACCCCTCTCGTCCCACCACGGTAACCAGAAGAGTGCTGAGGTTATGGGGACAAATCCAGAATGTAGCGTCCTCGTGCTAAACTGATAGGTCTGAATTTACTGGTGGTCAGTGTTCTCAGATAGGAGTATAACTCAGCCAGCTTAGAACAGAATTTTTTTAGGTTTGGTTAAAAAATTGAAGGAAAATTGTAGTGAAATTTCAACAATCTTTGTGAAACCGGAACTCGAACTACAGTACTGTTTTGTA
The DNA here is from genome assembly GCA_018155175.1 of Sinocyclocheilus anophthalmus. Taxonomy (NCBI): domain Eukaryota; kingdom Metazoa; phylum Chordata; class Actinopteri; order Cypriniformes; family Cyprinidae; genus Sinocyclocheilus; species Sinocyclocheilus anophthalmus. The sequence goes on along the minus strand of JADLZN010008456.1, from coordinate 421,604 downwards.
AGTACAAATTTTTAAATAACTGATAAATATGCTAAATACTGACCGGTCAGAACACTCCCCGTCTGACATAGTTGCGCAAACGGGATAGTCATGCCATATCCGCATTGGCTTGAAACCAGGTCTGCTGTGTCAGGCAGGATGCGTTGTCTCTGCCAACTTGTGTTTTTCTAAAATAGTGCCATGCGTGTTGAAGAAAAATACTCACAACGGCCAGTAACTTGGTTAATGACGCAGGTATTATTTGTGTAATAACTTCAGCTAATTAATCAGTTTGAGCTTGAATTAACGCCAGATTTAGCTGTAAATAAGGAATACTCAAAAATAATTAAGATGATAATATTAAATTAAACATGACATTCTACGTAGAAAGACTGAAACAGTATTTTCTTGTACAACCTATTCCAGTAATCTTTTCCAACTTTAAAAATTGAAAGGTGTTTAAGTTGTAGTCATGGTTTTCCATGAATTTCCATAATCTAATGTACTGGGGTTCTCACCCTCAGCTGCATGTGTTGCTGAGATTGGACACGAGCCCGTGCTGTGATTTAGAGACTCAGGTTACGTGGAGAGAGTAAAGGACCTCTGTAAATTATTCATGACTTGAATCGAAGGTTTGTATGAGTTGGAGCAAGCAGAGTACACCCCATCCTGTTTCTTCTCTCGCTCTCTGTGATGCTCTCTTCTGTTGGCCCATATTACTTCTCCATTAGCTCAGGAAAGGATATAGGATGAAGTGAAGTAAAAGAGTGCAGGCTTTCATGTAGATCAAGTGTAGCGCGTGAAGTGAGTATTTTGACATGGCAGTGTTCGTGTACCGAATGGGAGTGTGTACTTTTTTTTTTTTTTTTTTTTGGCTTCCTGAGGAGGTCACAATGTTCAATTCAAACACTGCTTGTACTATAAACTCTCTTACATGAATGAAGTATGCATACACACAATTTTACATGATATATTTTGTTTTATTTTATTACTAAAAATGCTTCTAAAAAGATTGTTTACCTGACTATATCCAGAAGAGGTCACTTATGTGTAACACTTATCTTTGTAGATTTGGTTGGGTGTCCTAAACAATTTAAGTGGTTTTGGTGTTTATCAACTTATCTGCTTCTGGCTATCCTACCGTCTCTACTGATCATGCTGTCCAGATGATAAATAGCCTGAAAATATCCTATAATTTTCGTAAGCAAATTTGTTTAAGATGATGACTTCATACAGAGAAGAAAACGCCCACAGGGTGTCAAACTTTTAAAATAAATCATCTCGATGGACAGAAAAATGAGCACAGATTAGTCAGGCACATGTTCTCTATCTTTGCAAATCATACAAAGGGAATTACGTAATGTTTTCTCTAGGGATGCGCCGATCCGATATTCATATCGGGTATCGGCTCCGATACTGCCATTTATCTCGGATCCGGTTAGTCGAAGAGAGCCGATCCAAAACCGAGATTTTTTTTATTATTTTTTGCTGGATTGTGCAAATTATTCTGTGACTGTGAAGCCACGATAGCTACATGTGAATATTTAAGTCTTTACATTAAAGTTCACACAAACTCTTTTTCCGCTGTGGCTGTCAGTCATTCGTTCAGCCTTTAAACCCTGCTCGCGTTCGGTTACAGCAGTCAGCTCGGTAAAGCTCTCTCTAAGATCATTCTGTGTTCCCATTATACTTGATTTGTAAATACATGTATATTTTGCAAAAAGGACTTTATCTTCTAGCCGGAGTTTAATGTTACTTGCTACCCGGTGTCTGTGAGAACAAAACACGGGCATAGAAAAGACTATAAATTGTTTTTAACACGCACAGTAACTGAAATTTAAAACTGTTAAAAGAAAGGCTCAATAACTGTTGCACAGATATAATACACTACGCATCAATTTCTCTTCACTTTGTGCTTTGCTCTTTTTAACACAAAGAGGCTTCGTGCTCATAGACTGTCAACCATCTACATTGCGAGTAAATCACTCACATATGCAACTAAATCTTACTCTGGGCGACTAAATGATGTCTAATATTAGCCAATTGCTAATAAATTCTCAGATTTTACTCGCCAGTGTGTGAGTTGGAGGCTAAGTATAAGTTTAGCTCAGATATATTTTCACTCGCCGAACTCTCTGACTGAGTGCTTCAGAGTTTCTCTCTCTGTCAAGTGATCTGTGATATTTTTCAGTTAATTTGAATGGATGTGCAGCGCACCTGTGTGTGTGTATTTGGCGTAACGTAAGCTCTAGTGTGAATGCGCAAGACCCACCGTCGCTTTCTCTCTCACACGCGACAAGAGGCAGAGATTGGAGCGAGCCGCTAGTCCTTCATAACATGCAGAAGATGAGTAAATGAAACTATATAATTGTTGAATTTCCTGTATACGAAAACGAGTTCATTGGAATTCTTTCAGCTTTTAAGAACGCCGAGGTTTTCCTGTACGTGAGGCGGAACTAATGCGCAAACGACCCCTCTCATGGCTGGTGCTCACTCTTCGGTCCGTTTTTGATTTCAGCAAATCAGTCTGCTAACGCACACAAAACCTGATTATATTCCTGACTCAGTAGCTCATTACTCTAGTGGTGTTTTAAGTGTTCTTTTAGTGAATTTTATAATAATACTACCGTCAGTATTATTGTTCGTTTTTTTTTTTTTTTACAGGAACACTGAATGACCAAAAATAGCACCAGCACCAGTCCTAAGTTCATGGCTACCAAGTTTTAATTCTAATTACTAAACTTATATTATTAAATAATACTTGATTATCATACTATAATGCTTGACTGACTGATGTTAAAAGTGTACTTTCAGATATTTAAAAAGCAGTACCATATTACAAATATTATATAATGTTTGTAAAATGGCATAACATAGATATCCGTTGAGGGTTGACTGTTATACAAACAACTTCGCACTGCATGCAACATCATGATGTTGTTGCTTATTAAAAAATTGCTATAATTTAAAATAAAATGACTATTTTAATTTTATCGTGTGTATATATGTGAACTATATATCTGAGATATATAATACATCTGAAGGTTTCTAATGAATGGATGTTATAATAATAAAATAGCAAGTGTACCATATTTAGCACTTTTATTTGTTCCCCAAAATATTGTTTTTCACTAAATGTTGTATTTTATAAAATTATTGTGCACTCATCATTTTTCTAGAATAAGTTTTGCTGCTGAATTATCCACTAACCTAGTTTATGATATATTTGTCATCGATTATAAATATACATAGGCCGATATTTTTCATATTTGTTTATTTTAGTTTTCTTTATAATGAAGTAGACTTTATCTAGTAGATTGTGAAAGAATGATTATCAGTTCCACACACAGAGATATATAAATTCTACGTTTATTTAAATGAGGGAAAAAAAACTTCATTGGTATCGGCCAATACCGAACCCTAGGTATCGGAAGCGAAAAAGGCAGATCGGAGCATCCCTAGTTTTCTCTGAATGCCGAGCTTGGCTCGCTCACTCTATCGCTCCTTTTTTCTGTTTTGCCATCTCTCACTTTAGAACAATGCCGCTTTCATTATTTTTGTTTCCATGGATTGCCAGCACAGATTTTCAGCAGTGTCTAAATCATTTTTAATGGTGCTGACAAACTGAAGCCAAATGCTTATGGCAGCAAATTTAGCACAGTAAAAAAAAAAAAATCCGTAATCAATTGTTTTAAGCCCCTGACAGGTGCTAGCTGCCCGTTCACAAGCCTGATCATTATTCAGGACTTATAGAGAACATGTGAGAGAGGGAGATAGCAGTATGACATTGACTCGTGCTCCGCGATTAGACATCAAAGAGTGAACCGTGTACAGAGCTGAGGGGTCTTCAGAACTGGAAAAGATTTGAGCCTCTCTGACCTCTTGAATGCATTAATTAAATGGACTGTGTGTGTGAAAAGTTCTGCGGTTCATAAATGCCTGTCATGACTGTTCATATTTCAGAACTTTCATTAGAGCGACTGCATTCAAGTGTGGTCTTGCTAATAGAGCACTGATGATAAAATCTCAGCTTGAAACTGTTGTTACAGGCATCCAATCCATCAAAATCCAGTCCTTTTCCAAGGAAAGGTGGATTCAAAATGACAAGGAAAACACAAACAAGTCAATATTAGGCATGATCTCATGTGCAAAGGTATGTAGTAATAAAATAAAGGGTTAGAGTCAGAGAGGGCTGAGTGTGGCATTATGGGATAGCAACGGATGCAGTTGGTCACTCTGGTTTTGGTTGCCTGTTTCATGTTTATTTGGGACATCCTACATTGTAAAAATTGTTTTCATTTTGTTTAGCTATATCCTTGTGTTTATCCTTTTTATATTAAATACATTTATATTTTTCATAGTTTCAACACTTTCTTCATTATTAGAAATTAAAGTGCTAGAAAAGTGGAACAATACTTTTTTTGGGATGTCTCTAAGATGAAATATAAATAATAATAATAGTCCTAATAATAATTTGAGGAGACCTTCAATATATCCTATGGTACAGGCCTATCCTAATTTCATTTAATTGTAGGCTATATTATGAATAATGTGAGACTTCCAGCATTTGGGGAAAATAAATGATGGAATGTAAAATATGCTACATTATATAAATATTAAAATATCTTTTGATGACATTCCAGTGTCCTATAGACCTGACATAAGTTTATAGCCTAAAACGCAGAAACCTTTAGCTACATATGCAGCATGTTTCTCACGTTGATTACAGGTTGATACATAGGCCTACATTTTCTTTTTTCTTTTTCTTTTTTTCCCCCAACCGGGCTAAATGATAGTCCAGCTGCGTACCTCACACAGAGACAATACGGTAAACGCCCTCAGATATTTGGGAAAGGGTGTTATGTTTTTGATCGAGAAGCTTCTATTTATAATGGATTGCTGCAATAGCTCGAGTGTGAGGCGGGAATCATATGACCTGCGTTCATTCCTGTAGTATCGCTGTGACACGCGCTGTGTGAAGCGCATTTCTCCGTCGCTCGCGAGAGGAGCTCAGCATTAACATGTACCAGACCGCTGTGCTCCACTGAAATACTGTCGGATATATATATATTTTTAAACCGCAGGCTCATTCTCTTATTTACAGAAAAGACATAATTACGGGAGACGATGCCTGAAGAAAAAGGTAATGTTGCTCTTTGACGCTCTGTCTGGTTTTTTATTATTTCAGATGGCGGTTCTGCCGCTTTGTAAATGGGATCCTGTCATTTACATGTTGATTTCATTTTAGTAATGTCGAGGCTTGATATATTATAATGTTATGATATTCAACCTGTTTATCATCACTGAATTTTGAGCTTTAAAGATTATGGCATTTTTATTCATGATGCATTTTAGGAAGCCTGCATAGCAAATATACAGTCATACAATGCGAGTAGTATTTTTGTTAGATTGAGGCTCTGCTAAACATTATTATGATGGTTCTGGTTTTCTATTAAAAAAATAACAGTCCATCTAGACTGAGAATATGCATGGTTTTGGCAGAAGGACATGCTGTTGCACTCTGGGAGCTCGGATGCAATCTGGCCTCATTGGACAGCAGTCTAGAGATGTTTTGCGCGTGTGTGTGTGTGTGAGATAGGAGACAGTGAAAACATGGAGGGAAGGGGGAACAGATGCTGACATGCATAGTTATTTTTTGAGTACCAATTGAAAAGAAATGGATTATTATTAGAGGTTTGCATGTCTATACTGTGAGGCTAAAAACCAAGGTTTTACTTTTGTCATGTTTAGACACTGCAATGATGTCTACATAAGAAAGGCAGATAATTGCTTTTAAAATGTGTTCAGTGTGTATTAAGGTTATAGCAGGCAAAAATTTTAAATTTCATGCGAATTGGTGTTAAAGGGGTCATATGATGCGATTTCAATTTTTCCTTTCTCTTTGGAGTGTTACAAGCTCTTGGTGCATAAAGAAGATCTGTAAAGTTGCAAAGACTCAAATCCAAAGAGATATTCTTTATAAAAGTTAAGAGTCAGCCACACCTACCTAAAACGGCTCGTTCTAACACGCCCCCACATGTCTACCTCACGACAGTGGGTAAGGAAAGTATTCAGACCCCCTTAAATTTTTCACTCTTTGTGATATTGCAGCCATTTGCTAAAATAATATAAGTTAATTTTTTTTCCTCATTAATGCACACAGCACCCCATATTGACAGAAAAACACAGAAATTGTTGACATTTTTGCAGATTTACTAAAAAAAGAAAAACTGAAATATCACATAGTCCAAAGTATTCAGACCCTTTGCTCAGTATTAGTAGAAGCACCCTTTTGATCTAAAACAGCCATGAGTCTTTTTGGGAAAGATGCAACAAGTTTTTCACACCTGGATTTGGGGATCCTCTGCATTCCTCCTTGCAGATCCTCTCCAGTTCTGTCAGGTTGGCTGGTTAAACGTTGGTGGACAGCCCTTTTTTAGGTCTCTCCAGAGATGCTCAATGGGTTTAAGTCAGGGCTCTGGCTGGGCCATTCAAGAACCGTCACAGAGTTGTTGTGAAGCCACTCCTTCGTTATTTTAGCTGTGTGCTTAGGGTCATTGTCTTGTTGGCAGGTAAACCTTCAGCCCAGTCTGAGGCCCTGAGCACTCTGGAGAAGGTTTTCAACCAGGATATCCCTGTACTTGGCCGCATCTTTCCCTCGATTGCAACCAGTCGTCCTGTCACTGCAGCTGAAAAAATCCCCCACAGCATGATGCTGCCACCACTGCGCTTCACTGTTGGGACCTGTATGACAGGTCGATGAGCCCCCCCCCCCAGGCCTGGTTTTTACACACATAACGCTCTAGACCCATTAAGGCCAAAAAGTTCTATCTTGGTCTCTTCAGACCTGAGAATCTTATTTCTCACCATCTTGGAGTTCTTCCATGCGGGCTTTCATGTGTCTTGCAACTGAGGAGAGGCTTCCGTCGGGCCACTCATAAAGCCCCGACTGGTGGAGGGCTGCAGTGATGGTTGACTTTCTACAACTTTCTCCCATCTCCCGACTGCAAGATCGGAGTCAGCCACATCTGATCTTTGGGTTCCTTCTTTACCCCTCCTCTAAACCAGGCTCTTCTCCCCGATAGTCAGTTTGGCCGTACGGCCAGCTTCTAGAAGGTTTGTCGTCCAAAAACGATCTCATTTAAGGATTATGGAGGCCACTGTGCTCTTAGGCACCTTAAGTGAAGCAGAAATTTTTTTTGTAACCTTGGACAGATCTGTGCCTTGCCACAATTCTGTCTCTGAGCTCTTCAGGCAGTCCTTTGACCTCATGATTCTCATTTGATCTGACATGCACTATGAGCTGTAAGGTCTTATATAGACAGTTGTGTGGCTTTCCTAATCAAGTCAAATCAGTATAATCAAACACAGCTGGATCAAATGAAGGTGTAGAACCATCTCAAGGATGATCACAAGAAATGGACAGCACCTGAGTTAAATATATGCCGTGTCACAGCAAAGGGTCTGATACTTAGGACCATGTGATATTTCAGTTTTCTTTTTTAATAAATTTGCAAAAACGTCAACAATTCTGTGTTTTTCTATCAATATGGGGTGCTGTGTGTACATTAATGAGGAAAAAAAATAACTAAATGATTTAGCAAATGGCTGCAATATAACAAAGAAGGAAAACTTTAAGGGGGTTCTGAATACTTTCCTGTACCCCACTGTATGTAGGATATTGCATAACGCCGCCAAAATGTTCAGCCAAAGAAAGAAGGCGTTAAAAAACCCTTTTTTATTTCGCTGTAGTATTGTTGTGCGCCGCATGTCGTGATAGAGCTGTGCGGTTGCGTTCTGGAAAGCGAACACTACTTCTGTTGGGCCTTCCAAACAGAGTACACATCCCCCCGCTTCGTCATGCCTGTGCTGTACTGTGCTGGTCGCTGAGGAAATACATCAACTTAGTGCTGTGGATCGCTGGATCGGTTTTCACCGTGGACGAAGCGTAGTCCAGCCTGGGTTGTCACATGTGGTTGCCGCTCCTTCGTTGAATCCGCCGGCCTCGCCGTTCTCAAGCCTGAGTCTCTGCTCACTCTAGCCCGGCCTCAGATCACGCTAGGCCGCCGTGTGTTTCGTTGTGAAAGCGAAACTACTTTGTTTGGTCTTCCAAAAGAGGACACGACTACAAATCCGTGGGAAGTGGTTATTACAACACTGTTCAGAAACTGATCTGGAAGAGTAGACCACTGCCGGCGGATCTCGACTCCAGTTGTAGTACGTTTTCATTTAAATGATTTGCTACTGATGATTCAAACGCGAGTTTTAAGCAGTGTAGAGTAGCGTTTGTTGTTTGTCATTTCGCCGATCACAAATGTAGACAGGGTTTTATGTTTACGTGGCACGATGCAACGCAACGAGTAAAAAGACAGTATAAGTCATTATAATCAGTAATTATGTCCCCACTGGATGCAACAAATGCCTCGTTTGTAATGGGTTTTAAATGTTGTTTCGTCGCTCCGGCCGGACACGTCATCAACAGTACGGTGAGGGTGGGGTGTAACATTTCCGTCACGTGCTTGAGGTATTTGGCCAATCACAATGCACTTGATAGCTGGCCAATCACAGCATACCTCGTTTTTTTCAGACCGATGAGCTTTGTAAAAATGACGCGTTTCAGAAAGGCGGTGCGTAGAGGAGAAAGATAATGTACAGTATGTAGGAATAATGTTTTTGAACTTTTAACCGCATAACACATTGCATTCCACCTAATACACCAAAAATTGCTTTTTAGCCGGCATCATAGAACCTGTTAAGGAATGGAGATGCAGGTCGATAGTAGTCTTGGTTGGTTCTTGACAGGAATACAGCATGTGATCCTTTACTCGAAATAGTTTTAAAACATTGCTGTTTAAATATTCAAAACACTTTGAAAACCGAAATTGTATATTATCCAGTGCTGACTCTGTAACTGAGAATAGGATTTTTAAAGGAATAGTTACCCCAATTAAAATCTGTGAAAATGTACTCATCCAAGATATCCATGAGTTTGTTTTCATTTGAACCGGTTTGCAGAAATCTTAGCATTACATCACTTGCTCACCAATGGATTCTCTACAATGAATGGGTGCCGTCAGAATGAGAGTTCAAACAGCTGATGAAAACATCATGATATTCCATTGTATGACTGGAGTGAAAAGCTGTGTGTTTGTAATAAACAAATCTATCATTGTTGTTTTTAACATTAAACCGTTGCCTCTTTATCCATAAGTAGTGTTTTTGCGCCTAACAAAAGGTCTCGTTGAATTCAGGAGACGACAATATGCACAGATCAAGCACTGCTTACAAGCGAAAACAGTTCTAATGGTGACATTTTTATCAGTTGTTTGAAATATCATTCTGACAGCAAAACAGTAGATAATAATCAGGCAGTATTGGCACCCAACACTTTGAGATCACAAGCAATACTCTAAATTGCTTGGATGACCTTACTGCCACACTTTCACAAGGGCAAACACATCACTGTTGGAAGAGTCTCAGCAGCTGCAGAAATACCTTAGTGCTGACCTTGGTGACAGTAAACAAACTCACTTTCTGTGCTCTGCTTCTTCTCTAATGCAGGAAAACAGCTCTGAAAGAAATATTAAGAAATTAAATATAAAAGTTAGTTGTTGTTTTTGCAAATTTGAACTGGATTTCTACAATCTGATTCTTGCTCTGCAAACGTAATAGTGTATTTCTGTTTCATTTGAGTACGAAATTGGTATATCAATGAACATAAGTGCACAAATATAATCTGTGGCATTGAGTCTTGGATGTTTATCTTGCTATTTCACTACCACAATGAATGAGACTTGGGTTAAGTGCTTTAAATCCATTACTGTGGTTCCTGTTGTTGTCCTCCCAGGCAGAAAGCTGCTGAAATGGAGTTACCTCTGGTTGCCTCAAAATGGGCACTCTATGCTCATGAGCGTGTAATTTGCTTTAAAAGCCTTTAATCATCCTGCCATGTCCGAGGATCATCCTCAGAAATTAGTGCTTTAAGTTTCTTATAGAGAGATGTAAGCACCTCATGGAGTATTTGCTGTGACTTTATCACCAAAATCTTTTAATTTGGCAGGATTTTCCTCACCAGTGCACAGTAAGCTACTTGTTTTTCCTCAGCCGTCTGAAAATTGTTAAACGTTTAACTCTAGATCTAAATGAAAAGGAGTATGCTGCACATTGATGTATGTACTAGCTTGTGCAGTTCCAAGTTATACAAAACGATTATAATTTAATAACACTTACTTTAATGTAATCTTAAGCAAATCTTAAAATGAATTTTTTTTTTAAACTGTGATGCCTAAATTCACTTGTATAATTTAAAATAAAATAATTGTATTTTGTAGACCCTTATTTACAAAAATAGTATCATTTACCAAGTATAACAATTTTATACTATCTGTTTTTATTAGGTGACTGCCATGAAATAAAAATAATAATTAGATTGATCCCTCATCCCTAATTTATCTAATTATCAATACTGTTATAAATGCTTGCTAGTGTCATTGGATGTTTAAATTATTATGATTATATATGGTTGGTTGTGAATTAAATATATTTAACTATTTAACAATATATTTTCTCAATTTCTGGTCTTATTTTTTCTTTCCATATTTATTTGTCTTGAAGTCTCTTGAAACTTCTCATTGGGTGTTTCACCGTGCACAGCTGATAACCTGATGAGTGACATTTAATACAGAAGAATCATCAAAATGTGACTGTGACCATTAGGCCACTTTGAGGTCAAGATATGTTTCATGAACTTATACACTTCAGTTGAAGTGAATGAAGAGATGGTGAATGCAGGAGATGAAAATATTAACCTATCGTTGCTTATAGGGAACATCAAACAGCTTCGACATGCACAGTGTGATATTTGAGGAATGGGGCTCTTATATAACTCATAACTATAGAAGTAAGCTGCAGTATTGAATTATGCTGCAGCACAAGAGTAATAGGATGAATGCTTAGTATCAAAGGATTTAGCCCCCCCCCCCCCCCCCCATCAAACCCACAAGGCATTTGCAAAATAAGGCAAATGACGAGTGATTTTGGGCTAGTTGAATGGCAGAGAGATCCTGCGGTGGAAATCGGAGCCTTTCAAATACACAGTCATGTCAGCCATGGGCATAGACCTCAAGCAGAATGTAGTAGGGCATGATGGAATCCCTAAGGGTTGACTAGATTCTCTATTTATGGAGAACCTGCTTAAAGATGGATGACTCTGGCTGTATGAACAAGCAAGTTGGTTGAAAGTAAGGTGTGTGTGTGTTTAGCGACATGTGGAACAAACTCCTCCCTTACGCTGACCTTTTGTTGGTCGTGCTTACAGAGGTTTTGATGATATGTTATGTGGACATCTGAAGCATGCAGATGAGTGTATGAAGAGAGCGGGTGTGGCAGTGAAGTACGGCTTCATGCCTTTATTACTTTAACCACAGATCTTTGGCTCAGGTTGAAAGGAATCAGAGCTTTGGGAAAACTCTGCATTGTTTTTGTACTTCATGAGAACTTGATAATGATCCACCCAGACTCATTGAGTACTTATCAGAGGAGATGTGGTTAGTCTTATAAGATTCAATCACTGTTTTCTCTCTTTTATGATGTGGTTTGCTAGTTTATGGAAGCTTTGTGCTGGCTGGAACCACAATCTCTTTATACACCCTATAGTACTCTTGACAGACATTGTGACTCGAAAGCTATAGTAATAGTTTGCCCTTTCTTCTGCACTGAAGTTATTTTGCAAAATGTCTGTTTTTTTTTGTGCATAAAATGAAAGTCAATTGTTTGGGCTCCAACATACTTTTCTTGTTATGCAGAAGAATGAAAAATATTCAACCTAAATTAATTCTGGTTGACAATGTCTTCGTCATTTTGAGTTAAGAGTCTCAGATGCTGAGAGCTACAAAGTGCATTAATGTTTAATGAGGTAACCTTTTAGACGGTTTATGATTGGCTGTTTTTTGCCATAACATTTAACCCCTTTTCAAGAACTGTGAAATGAACTTGCATAACATTGTAGTGTTTATTAGTATTTTGAATCAGTTTCTATTTCTGTATTTTTAGTTGTAATTTCAGTTTTAGTAATTTCATGTGCTTTTGGCATTTTTATTATTATTTTTTTTAAATATTTGTTTAAATTTTAAATTATTTTTTATTTTAATTACATGTACAAGAGCTGAACTGAGCTGAATGATGAACTGCCTTTGCGTGACTTAGCTTAAATGATGAACTGCCTTATGGCATATTGACACTGAGGCTGCACGATAATCGCATGCGAGTATTAACATGATCTGGTCATAAGCGTTTCGGTAATCAGCCGTACTGTGAACGCACGCCCGTGATGAGATTGTACCGCTGCTTACAGAACCTGCGGTTTAGACTGGGACAATAGTGTATGTGAAGATAGCCGGCATGCGTTTATGCCGTGCGAGCCCTAATTGGAACCACTAGGTTTGGCCTATGAATTAATGCTGTACAGTTGCTTTGAAACAATCTGTATTGTATAAAACACTATATAAATAAATGTGACTTGACTAGAATTCTTGGAAAAAAAGTCATTAAAAATGTAAACTTATTATTCTGGGATCCACCGAATGAAGAATTCTTGGTCCTAATCACACCGAAAATGTTTTACCACTGATACATTACATCCAATAGTTTTTTACTTGTTAAAGAAAAATAAAAAATCAATTAGAAAACAACAATTTAAAAATATTTATTTAACACTACTAACAAGGTTTTAACATTCTAGCAGACCAGGTTAACCACAAAGCACAATTGGAACGGTAGGGCATTAAGGTTAGGGGTCGGAAAATAATTTGTTGGGTGCCCAGGTAGGGTTTTTGAGGGGTCAACCTTCTTGATAGACATGTATGTTTTTTTTTTTTGCTGTACAAAATAATTGCAGCCTTGCTGAGCGCAGTAGGCTGGGCCGTATGAGATTTTTACGGTATGATACCCAGCAAAATATCACGGGTTTTGTTTGTTTTTTCACTGTAATCACGGTATTGTCGATTACAAAGCTCTAAAATGTTATTAGTTAATGATTGGGTAAAACACAAGCTTTGGTGTTTTTTCGCTGAACACAATCTAGTTTTTTTTTGAGCAACTACCGAATATTGGGAGAGAACGTAAATTTGTTTATTTTTTCTTTGTTTGTTTCTAAAGAAGAAAATAAAGACTGACAATCTTTATTAACCCAAATTGTAATTACCAGTTATTTATTTAGTTATATAATTTCATATCATTAATTTATTTAATTTCATATACATAATTTGATTTAAATTTAACCCAATTTGAAGCAAAAACAGAATGTCTGTTGCTGACTAGCTTTGTGAAATTAGTTATGCTGTGTTCAAATATCGATACGATGATGTTCGTCACAGATATTTGACGATACGAGGCATCGATACAGCTTGCCCTGTATCGATCTGTGGGCACGGGGTGGGGAGTGCAGGCAGTTGCACACGCTATGGTTTTAAATTTACAACGTTTAAATGTAGGAGTAGTAAAAGTGCGGAAGTTTGCTAAAACAGAATGATGGCCGCATATATAAATCAGAGGAACACCACCGGGTTTGCTGCTATAAAGAGATGGTAATCCCCCAAGACAGAGCTTAGCTATCTTCTAAGTGTGCTACTTACTTTGTCAACCTGGCAAACAGCACAACATCTCTCTCCTCATGTTGATAATGCGCTTGCTTTCTGGCCACAGAGGGTTAGCTTTCAGTTTCGCGGTCACCGACGTTGGTAATATTCTAATGCTTAGGAATAGTGTGATTCATCAACTGTTAATTTACGACACACAGAGAGAGAGAGAGGCTGTGTATGTATGAATTACCACCGTTTTGCTGCGTTTCTCTTTTAACAGTGAAGCTGTGGCTTTAATTCCTTTAGAAGCAATATTGTTACCATCTCCTTGTTGAGAAAGATAATGTAGCACTAGAGCGATTAAGCCATTTTATTGATAAAATTGCGGGGCAGCGCTAAAAAAATTGTTCCTGAATGCTTGAGTTCGGCCGCAATGTGATCTGTGTGTGTGCAAGTCCAGAACAGGGACGAGTTGCTTGCAATAAGACAAAAAACGGACGGTTGCCGATCGCGTAAATTCCAGGGGCAGCTCTTTAAGTTCGGCCATCCTACACACATGTTACTGACCGTTTGCTCGCACCAACAGGAGGAGGAGGGTCGTGTTACTCTCTACACTGCACTCAACCTGAGGGAATCCTACACTTTCAGTCTTTGAGGAGACAAGAAAAACAGCGCATACCGCAGGAACGGTATAACGGTATACCTTGAAACCGGTAATCGGCCCATGCCTACTGAGCAGAAGAGAATTCTTTTAAAACATTAGAAAATAGTACAGATCCCAGTTTGAACACTACAGTGCCATGAAAAGGTTTTTCTCCCCTTATCGGTTTTTTATTTATTTCATTTTTTTTGTAAATTTTTTGCATATTTGTCACACTTAAAAGATTCAGATCATCAAACAAATTAATATTACACAAATATAACCCGAGTAAATACAAAATGCAGTTTTTAAAAGATGATTTCATTTATTTATGTAAAAAGGCTTCGCAAACCTACCTGGCCCTAGCGTGAATAATTTACTTGGCGCCCCCCACTGTTAATCACTGAAAGAACTAGAGTTAGAAGTTAGATCATGATTATAACCACATTATTTTAGAAAGTTTAGTTAAATTTCACTAGCCACACCCAGTTCTGATTACTGCCAGACCTGTTGAATCAAGAAATCACTTAAATAGAACCTGTCTGACAAAGTGAAGCATGCTTAAAGAGCAACACATCATGAAGAAATTTAAGAACAGATGAGAAACAGAATAGTTGCCATGTATCAGTCTGGAAAGGGTTAGAAAGCCATTTTTAAGGCGGTGGGACTCAATCAAGAGCCATTATCCACAAATGGAGAAAACTTGGAACAGGGGTGAACCTTCCCAGGAGTGGCCGGCCAATCAAAATTACCCCAAGAGCACAACGACAACTCATCCAAGAGGTCATAAAAGAACCCAGAACAACATCTAAAGAACAGCAGGCCTCACTTGCCTCAGTTAAGGTCAGTGTTCATGATTCAATAACAAGAAAGAGACTGGGCAAAAACGGCATCCATGGGAGAGTTCCTAGGCAAAAGCCACTGCTGACCAAAAAGAACACAAATGCTCGTACTCACATTGCCAACAATATCTTTTGGGTATATCCCCCAAGGGGGACTTTTGGGCAAATATTCTGTGGACTTTTGATGCGACAAAAGTTGAACATTTTGGAAGGTGTGTGTCCTGTTACATCTGGCGTAAAACCAAAACAGCATTTAATAAAAAGAACATCATACCAACAGTCAAAAATGGTGGTTGTAGTGTGATGATCTGGGGCTGCTTTACAGCTTCAGGACCTGGACAACTTGCCACAATTGACAGAACCATGAATTCTGCACTCTATCAAAAAATGCTGAAGGAGAATGTCCGGCCATCAGTCTGACCTCAAGCTCAAGCACACTTGGGTTATGCAGCAGGACAATGATCCCAAATACACCAGCAAGTCCACCTCTGAATGGCTCAAGAAAAACTAAATTAATGTTTTGGAGTGGCCAAATCAAAGTCCCGGACTTAAATCCGATTGAGATGCTTGAACAGTCCATTCATGCTCGAAAACCCCTCCAATGTGGCTGAATTAAAACAATTCTGCAAAGAGTGGGCCAAAGTTCCTCCACAGTGATGTGAAAGACTCATTGCCAGTTATCTCAAACACTTGATTGCAGTTGTTGTTGCTGCAAAGCGTGGCACAACAATTTATTAGATTTAGGGGGCAATTACTTTTTCCACGTAGTGCCAGGCATTTTTGGACCGCTTTTTTCTCTTAATAAATGAAAACATTATTTCAAAACTGTATCTTGTATTTACTCGGGTTATCTTTGTGTAATATTAAAATTAGTTTGATGTTCTGAATCTTTTAAGTGTGACAAATAAAAAACAAAAAAGAAAACTTTCCACCCCTGTATGGTGTGATAGTTACAATACATTTTTTAATAGAGCTTTTGTAAGTAGTATGTGTCTTTATTTTATTTCCTGCGAACAACAGGTACAATTACATACTAAATTTATGATGATGTGATGGAGTTCTTAAAGTTTTTTCTCAGCATTTTAGTTTTGCCGTAACAACCACAGGAAGAGCCTCATTGGGGGGGCTTTTGTGTTACAACATGGCGATTTATAATGATTCGCGGAGTTACGAATTTAGAAGGTATTTGTTCAACGTATCTCTTTGTCGACATCCTTGTAAAAATTCATAAAAATGTTACTGTGGAACTGACGAATACCACTGTGTCAGTGCAGATTTTCCTTTTTTGGCGCCGCGAGCTCGTGCAGCACTGTCAGAAAACATGCAATTCATGAAAAAACATAACATGCTGCAGTTTATTTACTAATGGTTAAATGCCATTTCCTCTTCTCATCGAAGACATGCGATACAGTAGTAAACCGTCTCTCGCTGTCGGTGCTTGTTTTTTGCGTCTTTCTCAGACCGTTTTAAATGCTTCCACACTGCTGACATGTTTGGTGCATTTATAAAGAGTGTGCACCTCTCACTCTACGCTGGTTGCCATTTGATCGCGTCACCAAAATTGTCATTGTTCGGTACAATTTATTCTGTCTTTTCACTTATTCGGCTGAACACCAAAATAGTTTTTTGCTATTTTTGGCCGAATAATTTTGGTTGCCGAACATTCGGTGCATCCCTAATTTATTCCCATTATTTGAAAAGGAAACCTTTTATAAAGTTTTTTTTTTTGTTCAATATTAAAAGTTTTATTTAAGCTTCATTTCAATGACTGAAAATTGTTTAATAGTTTTTAATTTTAATTAACTAACTACACTGGGTTCATCCATGGTTTAAAAATGTAGATGAGTCTAAATTTCTGGTAGACAACATGCAAAACAATTGCATGCTGGTCTAGAATGAAAACGTTTGTCCTTTCTGTCCTCATTCTTTGTTTGTGGTGTAGTTGGAATGTACCAGGCATTCGTTAAATGCATTGACCTCTTTATGAGGGTTGATGGGACTTAAAGCTTGCTTTTCTTTTTTTTGGAAGCATACAAAAAAATGGGGAAAAAAAGAACCTGTATCTGTCGTTTGACTGTAACCTCAAAAGATTAATTCAAGGTATAAAGCATTACCGTATACAGTCAGCATGCTAAAAGGGAGTCATCCATAATTTTTATTGCACTTTTATGGATTATCATACATGTCGACTGTTGTTTAACAACTCTACCTGATTTGTGAAAGCAGGAAATAGCCTGTGCTTTAAAACATTCCCAGCTTGCTGTTTCTTGGATTCAACAGCACAAGAATTTCTCTTAGGATCTATAAAAACAAGTTGATGTAGTGAAGGTTCACAGAGCGTATTTGTGTCAAGTTTAAATGAGATGTTGAGCCAAATGGTGGATTAATAGTACAGGTAAAAGGGATTGACATATTAGCCAGCCTATTTCTGTTTTCTCTCATCAGCCTATCTGAATCCAATACTAATTCTTAAACTAACCTTTCTGGTTCAGAGGACTTCATGTGATTTGTTTCGAGGAATATCTCACTCATGAAAATGTAATTACTTGCTCCTAATTTGAAACCACTTTTCTGCTGACGTTGCTTAGTCCATTCAGGCTGTATTGGATTGTGTTAACCAACAGCCAAATTGTTTTTAGGCATTGATTTAGCAAACTCACAACTGGTCTGGCTCCATTTCTGTATAGCACCCACTTTCTATGATTCAACCAATTTCCAGTGTTTGAGTCCTATTCTACATGCTTTTCTCTAAAATATGTCGCATTACAAATTAAAATGGGTTGAATATCTAAATTCACATTGACTTTGTTAGTGTCTCATACTGTGTGACCACTATTATGACTTGGCAGATGGGTTGTCTTTCTCCGTGACATGACAAATGCAGTCAAACACACAAACAAACACGCATTCAGTGATTTCTGTAGTTTCCTTCCAAAGCACTTCTATCTAATCAAAAGCTCAGTAATTCTGTGTGAGTGAGCTGAAACCAGCAGCTATAGGACAATACAGGTTTTCGCCTCTGAGAACAAGCAAAAACACATTTCTCTGTAGCCATTTATCCCATAGACTTCACAAAATGAACACCTGCTGTGAAAATCGCACTACAGAATGGAACGAGACGTCCAACAGAACCAGTTTTGCTACACACCCTTTGGAAAAAAGAAAAGGTTGAAGGTCTTTCTCTAGCTGTGTGTTGGACTGTATTATAAAGTGTTTGTTTGAGTTTACACGCCTTTGTAATGGAGTAGGTGTGAATATTGGGTTGCCAGACAGGCGCAAACGACAGCTTAAAAATTTACAAAGGAGAGCAGAGCCCTGACATCATCCATGTCTACTGCAAACTCATCTTCACTATTCTGGTGATTATCCGTGAACAATGGTGTGAGAGGGTACAAGGTCATGTAATATTTTAGTATGGATCCCCGCTCATGATCGATCTGGAGGGGGAACAAACAAGAATGCATTCCCATGACATTAATCAATTCTCTTTTAGTTGAATAATTTTTTTAAAAGTAAACTGCAAACTTTCCCAAATGTCAGAAAATTCACAACAATAATATGATGTAGACAACTTCAGGATTTACATGTAAAAGTAGCACGTTTACAGGCTATTGTTAAAAAAAAAATTACATATTTTCAAGAATGTACTATCATATAACTGTTGTAGTATTCATTCAAATTTTTTAATTGATTTTATAATATTTTATTTTAATATTTATTATTTCATTAGTTTAGGTTTTAGTAATTTTATGTGCGTTTTTCACATTTCTTAGTTTTTTAATGTTTTTATTTAGCTTTTTTGGTAATTTTAGTACTTCAACTTATTTTCAGTATTTTTCAGTTAGCATTTTATAAAATGTTTTTTTTGTTCTCAGAAGGTGTCCCACCGATTTTTGAGTTAGTTACGATACATCTGGCTTTGACCCAGAGTTTAAAGATACCGTGGTGGGGGTGGGGGGGGAGGACTCTGTTTTCATTAAAACCTTATTTTTATTTTTATATATATATAAAAAACATAAAGTTTTAAAGTAAACTGTTGGTTTTGATGATAGGGCTCGGTGTCCAAAAATTCACGACAATTGAGATGTGGAGACAAATTCAGGGATGTTACTTTCAACTGGCTACATTATTGTTACACCTAAAAATAATGTGAATAAAAAGAATTAACATTTAAACTATTGTTTGTCAATGATTAATCTCGGATTAATCGCATCCAAAAATGGAAGGTTTTTGTTACATAATCGGATGTGTGCATACTGGTGTAGGTATTTTGGTGTATGTATATAGGGTAAAAGCAAACACATGCGTGTATATATGGAAGAAACTATGTTAATGTTTATATACTAAAACATTTTTATATGTAAATATATTTAATATATAAACATTATATATTTTTCTTAAATATATACATGTAGGTGTGTGTATTTATATACATAACAAATATAAACAGTACACGCACATACATAAAGTAAACAAAAACTTTTATTTTGGACGCGATTAATCATTTGACAACACTAATTTAAACTAATAAAAAATAATGAATAGACATATTTAAAGGATAATAATAATACAATAATTATATATTTTATGTATTCAAAATAATTACAGATTTTCAATATTGACTATTCCAACGTCTAAATTTGCAATAGCATACGTGCACACTAGCATACTAGGTTAGATTAGTATAGGTTGTTGACTAATTCCTAAACGTTTCTATACCTGTCATAGACACTTTTCAGTCAAACTTTTTTTCTCACTGTGTCTCCACAGCGTTTCACCAGCAGGCTGTTCACAGTCCCCTGGAGCAGCAGAAGGGACAGCAGCAGAGCGGCCCCATCCCGTGTCAAAACTGTGGCAAGCCCTGCAAAGGCGAGGTGCTCCGGGTGCAGAACAAACACTTCCACATCAAGTGCTTTGTCTGCAAAGGTAACACGTCAGTCACGACCCACTCACTCCATCTATATACTATTATTGTGTGGCAGTTTTCAGACAGTTATATAATGGCTTTTACCCTAAAGGAATCTTGAAAGGCACTTTGAATGTACAGCTTCTAGAACCTGAACACAAAACAAATGTGATGAAAACATTGAGGTATTTTGTTGTGCAGCGTGGCACTGTATTTACATTAACAAACCCAATCATTCTCCACGAACTGGGAGGGTGGTGTGTATATTGTTGTGACCGCGGTCTGCCACAACCATAGAGTAGAGAGGAAGTTTTTTAAGGTGACGATGTTTCATCTGTTTGCGATCTGATTTCATCAAGAATAGCTCCAATTAAGCCAAACACATGGGTCACTGTGGATTCTTGTTTTGTCTGTCTGTATGTGTGCCTGTTATAAGCAAGATAATTTCTCCTAGCACCGGCTGTTTTCAGCTTGATGATGTTGTGAATACAGACAGGGGTTGCTAGGTGACCTCAGGGTTGAGACAATGTGATCTTCTTAATAGAGTTTAGCACGTTTATTCTTACCTCACAGCATCAGTCAGTGCGGTTACTGCACGCCATTAGTCAAATTGCAGTTGCTGCTCTTATTTTTTTTGATAACCTCCCACCCTGAACTCTTATTGTTTTTAAATAACTTTCAAATTTTAAGCTATGCACAAATAATTATGGATTTAATACAGAGTTGTTAAGGCTAGTTTTGTAAAACAGTCATTTGCAGTTCACCTTTATTTTGTGGATGGGTGTGTATTTAGAAAAAGTTTGTATTCTCTGAATAGTCAATGTGTCATGCTTTTTTTATATGCGTCTTATCACACACAGTGAACTAGGGTTGAGAGTGAAGACAACATATTTCTTACGATATGCATGGATATACACAACCGTTTTATTCAACCAGAATGCAGTAAATTGATCAAACGTGAGAGTAAAGAGATTTTGATGTTACAAAGGATTTCTATTCTATTTTTATTGCTCTGCTTTTAAAGAAGTTTCCACAAAAATATTAATCAGCACCACTATTTTTAACAGTTATAATAGCACAGCAAAAAAGGTACAAAAGGGCTCTACCCCTTCTAAAGGTAATTTTAAAGGGGTCATATGCTGCTGCTAAAAAGAACATTATTTTGTGTATTTGGTGTAATGAAATGGTTTATGCGGTATTAAGAGTAAAAAAAAACCACATTATTTTCAACTACTTCACATTAGTTGTTTCTCCTCTTGCCCTGGCCTTTCTGAACGCGTGGCGGGCTTTTTTTACAAGCTCATCGCTGAAAAAGCTCGTTTGTGTCTGTGATTGGCATCCCGCTTCCATGCGTTTGTGATTGCCCGAATACCTCAAGCGTGTGATGGAAATGTTACGCCCCCTGATGATGCCCTGTCAGGCCGGAGCGATGATTCAAAAACATGAAAACCCATTATAAGCGAGGCATTCGTTGCATCCAGTGGGAACATAATTATGGATTATAATAACTTAAACTGTCTTTTTACGCGTTGCATCACGCAAACATAAAACCATGTCTGCATTCGTGATCAGAGAAATGACAAACAACAAACCCTACTCTACACTGCCCAAAAAACTCGCTTTAAATGTATAAAATATTAAAACTCTTTAAATATAAAAAAACGTGCTTAGTCTTTGAGTCAGAACAGCCAGCATTTTAGTCTACTCTACTAGGATCAGGAAACGGTCCTCCATAAATGTGCTGCACACATCTGAATATTTTGGGTTGAACTGTTCTGGAAACAGTGTTGTAAATGCATTTAACCACTGATTTCTATCGTGTCCTCTTTTGGAAGACAGAACAAAGTAGTTTCGCTTTCACAACAAATCACACAGTGCATTCACGACATGGCGGCGGCAACAATACTACAGCGAGAATAAAAGTTACGCTGTCTTTCTTTGCGTGAACATTTGGGCGGCGTATGCAAATCTTCCAAATCGTGATGTAGATATGTGGGGGCGTGTTAGAACGAGCCGTTTTAGGTAGGTGTGGCTGACTCTTAACTTTTATAAAGAATATCTTTTTGGATTTGAGATTTGAGTCTTTGCAACTTTACAGATCTTCTTCTTTATGCACCAAGAGCTTGTAACACTCCAAAGAGAAGGAACCATTGAATCGCATCATATGACCCCTTTAAGTACTAATATGTACCTCTAAGGTACTCATATGCGCCGTTTAGGGGTTAAAAAGGTACAAAAGTGTACCTTTCGAAAAGGTACCACCCCAGTGACAGCTTTTGTACCTTTTGTTTTCTTTTGCCGCAACAGCTATTAGATTGATTTCTGAAGGATCATGTTAAACTGAAAACATGAGATTGCTGCTAAAAATTCAGCTTTTCCATCATGGAAATAAATTACATTTTACAGTATAGCATCAAATAGAAACGTTATTTTAAACTGCAATAATATATCACAATATTCATGTTTTACTGTTTTTTGAATTTTAAACAGTAGTGCATAAAGTAGAATTTTTAATTGTAACTATTACTATTGAGTTTAGTTAAATACTTACAGGTTTGCTTGAAAATGGGCATTTTTTTGTAATATAATTGAGTTTCTACATTAGTATTTACAGAATTAATAAAGGAATCTGCATAAATTATTTCTTAATTAAAGAAGACTTTAATGCCGGCCCTTCAAATTCTTCCTACCTTTCACCCCATTAGCATTGACAGTGGTGAGACTGTGATTTTTATTTTTATTCATCCAAAATGCTTAATAAAATTATATAATAGGTGTATCGACAAAAAATGTGATCAGCAAGGAAATGTCAGTATTTCTAGACATTAATTGCTTTAATTGCTAAGCCTTTAATTGTTTCAAATTTGCACTTACATTCTTAATCATACATGATTTCTTCAACTTCAACAATTACAAATACAGTTTGTTTTTTCTTTTATAGGAGTCATTCTAGGAACACTGGTTATGTGGGCGGGTGTTGTTTTTACAGGAAGTGTGTTTGAGAGTGTGTCTTTCCAGCACTCAGTGTGCTGTCACACCACCTTCAGCTCATTTGTTATGTAAAACATCAAACAAACCAGATATTGCTTCATTCTAAGATGTTGTGGAGCCTTCGTATGGAGGTCTGGAGAAGGACAGAGACACGTGGGGGAATTCACTTATCGTAAAACTGCCTGTATTTGTTTCATGCACACCATGACAACATGGCAATGCTATTCTGCACAGTGGGGATTTCATTGCTCTATAAAGGCTGGGCTGAGCACGCCCAACGCTCGTTCCAAACATGTGAGCTCAAATATATTATTCAATCAAAATACGCATATGCATAAAAATATAGATATATACATGCAACTTTTCTCAGCAGGTTTAAATAGAAAGGAACATATTTTTACTGTATAGCATTATGGGCATAAACATACCCTTAGTGTATGGATTTGTAAATTGGAGTAATTGTAAATGTAATGTAACTGGAGAGGGATATCTGTTCTAAACATGCTCTAACTCAATATTAATAAAGCAGTACATATCAAATACCAACCATTTAAAGATCTTCTAAATATACATGTTCTGTGTGTGTGTGTGTGTTTACTCCTGCTAAAATGTGTGACCTACACCCTACTGAAAACACCCTAATACAGCTGCCTTTTGCTAGCCTGAATCCCCTAGTGATTTTTCTTTTATCAACACACAGATACACACTATCCACACACCACAGTAAAGTCTTGAATCTTGATACCTCATCAAATGTTGAAATGATTTGATTTGAATTATTAGAAAGTCTGTGATTTCCCGAACCTAAAACATTCCTTGTATTTTTGCCGAGGCAGCCTGTGTCACTTCTCTCTTCTCCATCCTAACAACACTAGAGTTCAACATCTGAAACATGATGAGCCTCATATATTTATAAGTGTGTTTGGCAAGTGATATGCTTTCTGTAGGCCTGTACGTATGCATGGACATTTTCATCATACTGGCTTTGTAATTCAAAAATGTTGATTAATGTCATTTTCTGTGTTATATATGGATGTTTTTAAATACAGTAATGTAGATTTCGTATTTACAGAGTGGCTATGTCGTAAAATGGACTATAATATGGCTACTGTTTTATCTTGAATTTTTGATTTGTTTAGTTGTCATTTCAGTGTTGTTTCAGTAGTTTTCAATGAAACCTCCAAGTACATATTTCCCAGTTAAATTAAATCATGTCAGTTTGATTTAACACACAAAATTAAATTGTTTCCCACTCAAGGACAGAGCACAATGTGTTTGTGTGCTCAAGGCTATGTCAAGTTTCTCATTTCAAACTGTTTCCCACTGCATCTGAGCCGCCACTGACGTTATATAACAACTCCACAGATCCAGAAGGATTCAGCAGAATTAATAAATGACACACTTTATTTAGTTTCTCTTTTAGTAGCGCTCATCAGGGACATTTAGCCGCAGAGGCTTTCTATTCATAATTTAGCACTAATAACTCAATGGTGTATTTAAACCATGGATGCTGTGAAATGACAAATATGGATTTCCCCCATTCTTTGACATTTTCATTGGATTCGGGAACATGTTATTCTGTAATCCTATCTGTCACATTGGATTATGATCAGATGAGATTCCCTCAAATATAATTGAATATCTCTATCAAATAGGCAGGATGCAACTGCTTTTTTGCTGCTCATTTACAGATGCTGGTTCATCTGTAAATAAAACTGTGTGCTGCATACAGTAGCACATGTTTAATTAAGCATATTGTGCTCTGGTTGTGTGATTATGTGTGTGTCTGTTTGGGAGTTTGGGAGTACATGGTTGTACCATAGTTTGGGGGTCAGAGTTATCCACAGAAATTGGGTCAATCTGACAAAACCTCATAAATGATTCATAAATAAAATAATACCAAAAAGTTTCCTTGATGGTTAATGCTGGATTTGGTTTAGTGTATAGTATATGGTCACACTTTATTTTAAGGTCCAATTCTCGGCAAATATTTAGGCAACCTTGACCAGGGACCTTTTGCCTCACCTGCCATAGAGTTTGGGGTGCTTAGAATATGGTCATGCAGAATATGTGCTTTGTAAGTACTAATAAACAGCTAATATGTAACAAGGGGGGGTGGAGGCACAATTAACATAGCAACTATCTAAGTAGTGAAGAATTGGACCGCTGGATACTGAAATGTTCAACCTTGTTTATGGTACAGGCGAGTGGAGTCTTTATATAAAACTTTAAATATATGATTTCGTGTAAAAGATTTATGTAATGGTTTGGGAACGCTTCCTGTTTTTGGTTAATTTTCATGGTTAAATATATGCTCTATATAGTATAGTTAGATGTACCACTCCCCTCCAGGAAGTCTTGGAACAGTGAGTCATTCCTTTAGGGGTATTTTGCTGTAAGACTGGAAAACATTCGTTGTTTGACATGGGCAAAAGATGAGGGATAGAGACAAGAGACAACAAATTCAGCTTTTACTTCCTGTTGTTTACCTCGTGGCGCTCAACTTAAAATCACCTTTTATTTGAACCCACCCATTGCTCATGTAAGCAAAAGTATTGGAACATGTGACTGACAGGTGTGTTTTGTTGCCCTGGTGTGTTCTATTATATTGATTATTCAAACAATAAATAGCACTGAATGTCTGCGCTAAGTTTCATATTTGGGTTTTACCTGTGTAGACTGCATTTTTAGTTAGACATGTAACCAACGTGAAAACCAGAGAGCTGTCTATGGGTAAAAACAAGCAATTGTGAAGCTGAGAGAAGATGAAAAATCAATCGGAACATTGCACAAACATTGGCCATAGCCAGTACAACCATTTGGAATGTAATGAGGAAGAAAGAAACCACTGGTGTACTAAGTAACAGACCTCGAATGGGTAGACCAAGGAAACCATCAGCAGTTGATGACAGAAACATTGTGACAGCGTGTAGCAAAAAACGTTGGTAGGGGGGACATCAGCACAACGGCGTCCAAAGAGGTCAGGAAAAAGAGGGCAGGAGTGAAGGTATCACAATCTACTGTTCTCAGAAGACTTCATGAACAAAAGTACAGACGCTACACCAGAAGAATAGGAAGGCCAGGATGGAATTTACCATAAAGTACAGGGACGAGCCTCAAGAATTCTGGGACAAAGTTTTATGGACTGATGAGACAAAGATTAACCTTTACCAAAGTGATGGAAAGGCTAAAGTTTGAAGAAGAAAAAAATATCTGCTCATGATCCCAAACATGCAAGCTCATTTGTGAAACACAGTGGAGGCTTGCATGGCTTCTTCTGGGACGGGCTCATTAATCTTCATTGATGATGTAACATATGATGGCATGAGCGAAATTCACTCAGAAGTCTACAGAAACATTTTGTCTGCCCATTTACAGAAAGATGCAACCGAACTGAGTGGGAGATCCTTCATCATGCAACACTCATCAGGGGCAAGAAGTGGAAGGTTTTAGACTGGCTAAGTCAATCTCCAGACTTAAACACTACAGAGCATGCATTTTACCCACTAAAGAAGAGACTGTAGGGAGTAACCCCCCAAAACAAACAACAACTGAAAGAGGCTGCGGTGAAAGCCTGTAAAAGCATCACACAAGAAGAATGCAAAAGTTTGGTGATGACAATGGGTCACAGGCTTGATGCAGTTATTGCAAGCAAAGGATTTACAACTAAATATTAAGTCTTATTTACTTTCATCTCGTTTAAGTTAATCTGTTCCAATACGTTTTCTCACATGAGCAATGGGTGGATTCAAACGAAAGGTGTTTGAAAAATTTAAATATCTGGAAATAAAAGCTGAAATGTTGATCTCTTGTCTCATAGTCATCTTTTGATGTTGAACCCAAACATTTTCAGTCTACAGCAAAAATAAAGGAATTGGCCTCACTGTTCCAAGACTTTTGTGTGTGTGTGTGTGTGTAAATATACACACACTACATTCACAAAGTAATAATTAGAAAGCCCCAAATCTGCATATAAGAATCATTTTTGAAGGACCATCTGACACTGAAGACTGCAGTAATTGCTGAAAATTCAGCTGTGTATTCACAGGACTAAATTACAATATTTCATTTTACATTGTAATAATATTTCATGATATTACGGTTTATACTGTATTTTTTTTAAATCAAATAAATGCCTTGGTGAGCATAAGATGTTTTCAATAACATTTTTAAAATCCTGGTATTACAGTATTGTTGTTTAACATTATAGGTCATTCCATTAATTTAAAGCCAATCCATGTTATGTCATTTCACATCACACAATATGGTAAAAATGGTATATATATGGATGTGTGCATATATTTTTTGTTGTTGTGTAGGCTAAGTATTTATTCAGTGCACTAGTTTGTCTGGCTAGTAGCCCAGGCCTTTCATGTGCAGTGTCTACAGTATGTGCTTGTTCAGAGATGCGTTTTCTTATCATATTCCATTTTCTCTGCTGTGTAGACAGTCAGCTACATGTAGTTACATGTCCAAGCCTTTTTCATTATACTAGTGCACACAAATTTGCTCTCATGTGTTATTTATCGATTAACTAATGTGTAATTGCAGGTCATGTAGAACAGAACACTGTAGTGCAGTGAACGCTCAGGACTCTCAAGGTGAATGTCACAGCTGGAGCTTGTGATCCTCTGCCAAATGAAGGTGATGATGCAGGAGTTCTTCTGTTCATTAGGTCATTGATGCGAGGTTCATTGCCAAAGGTGTGCTGATACCTAATAGTGTTGTTTTCTGCATCATCTGCAGGATGCAATATTGTGATACTGTGTTTATCATGAGGTAGTCTCAACCTCAAAAATACCACCCACAGTCCATTAGCAGACTGTCTAATCCAATGGCAGTAGCTGTACTTAATGCCTTCATTGACCTATAAGAGAGTACACTCTCATGCTTTCTAAGTTACTTTGTATATGAATTGCTTTGCATTTTATCTTATTTTCTAATTAGTCATCTGCACCTGACCATTTTGGCCAAAATGAGCCCATAAAATCATATTTGCCAGGAGGTATATGCAGCATTAACCGTAATTCGATTATGCATTACTGCTGAGTTTCTCCCCCTACACCGTGGGCTACGATATGGTCCAGAGTTTAGTGGTCCCAAGTGGTCTCAGCACTCTTCAGTCTGGTGGTGCCAAATTCGGTGACCCCTTAGTCCTTCCTGGTCTGGTGGTCACAATACTCCCTGATCCTGTGGTCCCAGTGCTCCCTAGCCTGGAGGTCCAAAGTCCGGTGGTCTCAGCTCTCCCTAGCTCAGCGGTCACATGTCCGGTAGTCTCAGAGCTCCCTAGCCCAGTGGTCCCAAGTCTGGTTGTCTGTGAGGCACCGTCTGGTGGTCCCGGAGGTCCTTTCCTTGTCATCCACACTTCCAGTAAAAGCTACTGCCATTTTGTGTGTCTGGACCACACACACTTCCCTGCCTGCCCCAGAGGTGGGGACGTCTGCTGTGGCTATCCCTGACTCCTCGGAGTTCCCCATTATGGCCAGGAGGGTCATCCCTGAGTCTTCAGAGTTCTCTATCATGACCAGGAGGACCGTCCCGGATTCCTCAGAGTTCCCCTTCACAGCCAGGAGGGCCATTCCTGACTCCTCAAAGTTTACCCTCATGGCCAGAAGGGCCGTCTCTGACCCCTCCGACTACCCCTTTACTGCCAGGTGGACCATTCCTGAACTTCTTGATTTACTTGCTCACTCTATCACGGCTAGGAGTGCCATCACCGAACTCCTTGTTACCTTCCCATTCTATTATGACCACAGAGGCCATCTATGCCTGGTCTGTTACAGCCATGGAAGCTACCCCTGGGTTCGTTTGGTTGCCTGTCTCTTCCACTCTGCCATGGTGCTATACTCTGCCATGCTGGTCATCTGCTCTGCCGTGGACTCCAGATCCCCAGAGGTCTTCTGTTCAACCCTGGAGGTCCTCTTCTCAGTTGGCACAGCCTAGGTCTCTTCCTCCTCCGGTAACCCCTGGTGTTCTCCGGCTCAGTCATGGTGGTCTTCTGTTCTGCTCTGGCCGCCATCTCAGCCAGCTTTTGTCTGTGGTGGTCTCCTGATCCTGAGTGATCTTCTCCTCCACCCCTGTTGGTGGTCATCTTATATTATAGATGTGAGGCAATGTGAGTTTTTGCTTTGTTGAAGCTGCTGCTATCTATGTGATCTCACGCAATGAGACCTCTACAGAGACCTCAATATGACATGTTCAACTTTTGTTGTATTTTATTCTAAGGTAGATGTGGCATCAGTAGCCTGTCTGCTGGATTGTTGCTGAAAGTTTGATCTCATGATGTGAAATTGCAACCCCTCTCATGTAGAGGAACAGCAGTCCCTCTCCAGGCAGCCAACTCCCTGAAAGCATTCACTCTAGCGCCATTTTAGATGGCCAGAAAATTCAGTTGGAACACTAGAGCTAGCTAGTGTTGGCTTAGACAGTGTGTAGAGGGGTTATA
Organism: Sinocyclocheilus anophthalmus; assembly: GCA_018155175.1. Taxonomy (NCBI): domain Eukaryota; kingdom Metazoa; phylum Chordata; class Actinopteri; order Cypriniformes; family Cyprinidae; genus Sinocyclocheilus; species Sinocyclocheilus anophthalmus. The sequence goes on along the minus strand of JADLZN010008456.1, from coordinate 392,224 downwards.
TTACCCTACAGGAATAAAACGCTTCCCTCTGTTGATGTGAGTCCTGCCAATTACATGTCACTGATGCTAGCTTTCGCAGTTCTTTGAGGAAAGAGATTTAACCCTGCAGCTTCATTGATCTTTCACCGATAGCTTCCGAGATTGTTCCAAAAGGTATCCCTTAGATGTAAAGTGCCTCAGGTGAGGAATGTGTAAAGGAATTGCTTTTGCCAGCCAACACGTTTTTTATAATCTTGTTTACTTGCTCTTGTTGCATTGTAAAGTTTAGGTTTCAGAGAGTCAGACATGTTGAGAATTGCAATCCAGAGATTTTATTTCGAGTCCAGTATTAAGATCCTCAAGTTTCATTGTTGACTTTCTCAGTTCACTCTCCCAGTTTTTCTTGTTTGCACTCCTTCCCTATTCTATAGTCTGCTTATCTTCCTCCACCATCATTTTTCCATGTTCCATTTCTCCTAGCCCAACCATCCTCTTTTTAGTGCCGCTTGTATAACCTCCTTAGCTGTGCTGTATTTTTTCATTTTTTCTAATTGATTTGCTCTTTTCTGTATCTATAACCTTCAGTCATCATATGGCAGGTGTGACATTCTTGGGAGCTTAAGCACCCAAAGTGTTCATTGCCAAGGTGCTGATGGGGTGTCCATCTGGAGCACTTAACCCCAGGGAGGTCTGTTCCTGGAATTGTTCTGGTATTTGCTGTTTTGGATTAAAACATCCTCTAGATTTCAAAATGATAACTAACATTATAATTTGCACACTTTCAGCTGAGTGAAGACTGATCGTGTGTGTGATCATGAGAGCAGCGTTGCTCACAGACATTCCTTGCTGCTCTTGTTCAGGTGTTGTTTTCTGTCTGCAGCTGAGCTAAATATACCCGGCAGGGTGAAAGACACACCCTGTGGTGCCCAGCGTTGAGGACTTCTTATCATTGCAGGGTTTGGGTTACATTCTTCAGTACTTGATGGGCAAAAGTGTGCTTAGAGCAGTGGTGTTCAAACTGGGGTCCAGGGGCAGGGCTGCAATGGGAAGCTGAGGGGTCCACAAAAACTTTTACTGAAAAGTATTGGTCAGAGTCAATGAATTAACATAATAAATGTTTAATGTAATAATTTAGCAGGCATTTGATATTATAACTTCATTATCCTTTCTAAACATTGGTAATAAATCATGAGATCAATCACAACTATTTTACTCTATTGACAGCTCAATTAGTAACAAAACAATATTTTTTTAGGAATGTTTATCCAAAAGAGAGTAAAAATGTCAACTGTCAACTTAATATGAAGAAAATATTCTAGAGTATATATAATATTTTAATAGTTAATAATACTTTTTTATAATTGACTATATTTGGCTTATATTACTTTAACCTAATTTCATTATTTATACGGTAGTTATTTAATTTTGAAACATGGTGTCCTTATATATTACACACTTATTGTTTTTTTTCCACAAAGTATAAATATATCTTTGTATATGAACATTTTATATATTAGGTTAAAATTTCACTGTACAAAAAAAATATATATATTTTTTAGAAGTATCTTATGAAACTGCCTAGGATAATATAAAAAATTGCCAAAGTAATATGCATGTCTATCATTGGTCAAATTCATGTAAAAAAAAATTGCATTTATGGCTTCTATTAAAAATCCATTTTGCTTGATGAAATGAGAAGTTCAATGTTGTTTTCAGTCTTGCTCTGGGTGTGGGCTGTCCTCTTACCTTACATGTTCTGTTTAAGACAGTTTGTGCTTTTAGGAGGAAGTTTTAATTAATTTGGAACAGAATTCACACATTCTCACACCGCATATGCCTATAACCTAGCTAACCTTCCACATCACAGTCGCCAACCAATCATTCTTCAGCAGCTGTGGAAAATATGCCTGTCATTTCCTGAGCAACATTCCTGTTTTATTGTTTGGATTTTTACTACGAGAGGAACATTTCTAGAATGCATTGTGTTGTGCTAGCACGGGAATTAGTACGTTAGTATAAGTGTGCATTTGGGTGTGTGTGAAAGAGAGCAAGAGAGAGAGCCTGTTTTCTGAGTGCTAAAGCTTATTATGTAACAGCAAAGTGAGGTCATTCAAGATAGGATCTTACAGAGGCAGGTGGATAACTGTCAGGCACTTGGAGAGAATAGGATGCATACTATAATATACTGGGATGGGATTGTAACAATTTTACTGCTCAGGAGTTGCTCTTTTAGAGCAAAATGTTTTCTATGTTTCAACTTATTCTCAAATGTTTCTCCTTTTATTCACTAAAAATAAACGGACAAAATGAGGCAATTGTTGACTTGCAGTAAGAATAAAATGCAATAAAAGGAATACGGATTGCATAGTCCAGATTTGATTTTGAATTTGAATTGAGTTTTTCCTTCTGTACTGACGACAAAAAATGTGTATATTTGGATTTTACAGGGCAAATTTTCTTTTGCAGTTGTTTGTTAAACATGTTAAAAAGCTTCAACTGTGGTTTCCAGAACTTTACTGTAAAAACTACAGTAGCAAATTTGCGGAAAAAAACAAATATACTGTATGGAAGGTGCACACAAATGAAAAACACCATCATGGTAATGAACATGACACTAAATAATACAATAAATGTTAACAGCATAAAATGTAACATACTGCCCAAAGATACATAACTGTAAAAGTAAAAACAACAACAACAATTGGTTAAATGAAAAACCATAAAATGAGTTGTCAAACAGGAAATTCTGGGAATGCCATATGTTTTTAACGAAAGGATTAAAATGACTTTGTTATTATTGGCTTCTAAAAAACTGCTACAGTTTTTACTGCTAAAATACATAGAGTATTGCATTGTTTTTATGGCATATAGTAGGGAAGCTTAATGTTAAACCAATAACAGTTTTTTTTACCAGGTCGTGCTGTGCTGTCAAAACGATTAACGCGATTAACGCATCCAAAATAAAAGTTTTTACTTACATAATATAGTATGTCTACTTTGTTATTTATATGTATATAAATACACACAAAGTAAATATTTACATGTATATATTTATATTCTTATATATAAAAATATTGAACATATAAACATAACATACCCTATTGGCTTTTTCTCTTTTTTTTTTTTTTTGCCGAAATATAAGACGACCCTGATTATAAGACAACCCCCCTTTTTCCAGATGTACCTTTTGGAAAAAGGCTTTTTAAAAAACAAATCTTGTTTTTTTTCTCAGTAAAACACATTTTGTCTTCAATTATTGTCATATTGCATATTTTTCCTATTTTAATTTTTGTTTTGAAGGTATGGTAAAAGGGAAGAGGGAAGGGATCAGAGTGAGTGTTATATAGTGAGGGAATGATATGAAACAGCTGTGTGCAATCAGTGCTGTGTGCAATCAGTGTTGTGTGCAATCAGTGCTGTGAATGATGGGATATGTAGTCCGTGATGATATGCAACAGTGTGAGTGCGAGAGTCAATAAAAATGGGAAGGGTGACCCCCCCCCCCAAGGAGCGCGTCCAGACGCTCAAACCTTTATGATTCCGGAAAATCATGGAGGCGGAACAGGGGGAGGGATGGAGAACCACCTGGAAGTGGATGTCTTCCGGAGACCGGGAATGGAAGGCAGGACTGGTGGAGCAGAGCGCCAGGGCGGAGCCGGAGCCGGCAGCACAGGTGGCGATGAAGACCACCCAGCAGAACAGACGGGACCGAGATACCCTGGCGGAGCAGAGACACCAGAGCCCAGACATAGGAACACCAGGCGGAGCAGAAGACCACCAGAGCCAGGCAGTAGACCACCACGACGGAGCAGAGAACCACCAAAGCCAGACAGCAGACCACCACGGCGGAGCAGAAGACCACCAGAGCCAGACAGTAGACCACCACGGCGGAGCAGAAGACCACCAGAGCCAGACAGTAGACCACCACGGCGGATCGAGGACCCCCACGGCAGAGCGGAGGACCACCAGAGCCAGACAGACCACCCCGGTGGAGCAGAGAAGGACAGAGAACCCCCTTGGTGAACCACATCGATCAGGAGACCATGGCGGAGACTGAAACAACGAGAGAGCAGAGACAGACAAAACAGACAGAACATTGGGGTTGATAGAAAAGACTGAGCGTTCAGGGGCAGCCTCCCTAGCTGGCTCGGGACAAGACAAAAGTTCACAAACGACCTCCTTGGCAGACACAAAGCACACAGAGAATTCACAAGCGGCCTCCCTAGCCGTGACAGGACGAGCAGGGAGTTCGCAAACGGCCTCTATAGCTGTGACAGGACGAGCAGGGAGTTCGCAAACGGCCTCTATAGCTGTGACAGGACAAACAGGGAGTTCACAGACGGCCTCCTTGGTCAGAACAGGATAGGCAGAGAGTTCATAGGCGGCCTGCTTGGCCGGAACAGGACAGGCAGAGTGTTCGTAGACGGCCTCCTTGGCCGGAATAGGACAGGCAGAGAGTTCATAGACGGCCTACTTGGCCGGAACAGGACAGGCAGGAAATTCATAGACGGCCTCCTTGGCCGGAACAGGACAGGCAGAGAGTTCATAGACGGCCTCCTTGGCCGGAACAGAGCAGGCAGGGAGTTCATAGACGGCCTCCTTGGCCGGAGCAGGACAGGCAGAGAGTTCATAGACGGCCTCCTTGGCCGGACAGGACAGGCAGGAAGTTCAGAGACAGCCTCCTTGGCCGTGACAGGACAGACAAAGAGTTCATAGACGGCCTCCTTGGCCGGAACAGGACAGGTAGAGAGTTCATAGACGGCCTCCTTGGCCGGAAACGGACAAGCAGAGAGTTCATAGACGGCCACCTTTGCCGGAACAGGACAGGCAGGAAGTTCAAAGACGGCCTCCTTGGCCGGAACAGAAAAGGCAGAGAGTTTACAGACGGCCTCCATAGCCATGACAGGACAGACAGAAAGTGCGTTGCTGGACGCCTCCACCACGCAAGGAACCGAGGCAAGGGTCGCCATCTCGGGAGGTTCTGCAGCCTGCGCCGCCACCTCTGAAGAGACTGCAGTGGGTACTATGGCCTCTGGGAGCACAGCAGCGGATACCGCTACCTTGGGAGGTTCTGCAGCGTGAGCCGCCATCTCTGGAGATGTTGTAGCCGGTGCTGTTGCCTCTAGCAAATCGGTGGTGGAGTACGCGGCCCAGATGCACCATAAAACGACCCCCATTGTGGGAAGCGCTACAGACAAGGGAAATAGTTCAGAAACTGGAAGGCTTGAGAGCGCTGGTTTAGGGATGCCAGCTGCAAGTGCCGACACCAGCAGTGGGTCCTCCACGCTGGAAGCCAGTCTGGGAAACCGAAGAACTGACCTTGATACTGTGGGTGTAACAGACAGGACGTGACATGAATCTGGATGATCAGCTGTGATGCGACGAGAATCTGGATGAATAGCTGAGACTTAGTGGCCTCATGAAAGATCCACGGGTGACTTGCTTGCTCATGAAGATCCTGTGACTAGATGGACCCATGCCGGTCAACTGTGACTTGATTTGACTGACTCATGAGATCAGCTGTGATAGACTTGACCCATGACGAATCGTTGTGACTTGACTTAACTCATAATCATGGAACGTGACTTGACCTGACTCACGAAGAACGCTGAGGACCTTGACTTGACTCTGACATCAGCTGTGATTGACGGGTCTCCTGAGGATCAGCTGGGACTGGACTTGGACCCCTGACAAATCACCTGTGACTAGACTCGACTCAGGAAGAACAACTGTGACCTGACTAGACTCATGACTATCAGCTGTAACTAGACTTGACTCATGAAGATCAACTGCGACTTGACTTGACTCACGAAGATCAGCTGTGACCTGACCAGACTCATGAATATCAGCTGTGACCTGACTTGACTCATGAAGATCAACTGTGACTAGACTTGACTCATGAAGATCAGTTGTGACTTGACTTGACTCATGATGATCAACTGTGGCTTGACTAGACTCGTGATGATCAACTGTGGCTTGACTAGATTCATAACTATCAGCTGTGACTTGACTAAACTCATAACTATCAGTTGTGATTTGACTAGACTCATGAATATCAGTTGTGACTTGACTAGACTCATGATCATAAACTGTGACTTGATTTTCCCCATGATGATCAACTGTGACTTGACCTGACTCATAACTACCAGCTGTGACTTGACTAGACTCATGAAAATCAGCTGTGACATAACGGGGCGCTGTTGTGTCCGCCATTTTGTGATCAGGCTCCTCTGTCGCCGCCATTTTGTGAACGTAATCTAGTGCGGGGGCCATTACAGGAGTGAGTGTGGGGTTGTGTTCCTCCGCGATACCCACAGTGAATCAAATGCCTACAGTCAATAACGCAAAGTCCAAAAAACAACTCAGTGATGAACGAGGACCCTCGTGAACGAGTTTATATTTTAGCGGTTGATTAATGCCAGTACAGAAGAAATCTATCAAAACATAGTCCGGTAAATCAGAGTGATAGGCAATGCCCAGATACTCTTGAATGTAGTCCTCGAGCGAGCGGGTGCCCTGCTCGAGGGCTAACAACAGCCTTGCAGTGTCCATACCTGGCCAATGTCCACTTGAAAAGCCGCTGGATCCTTGTGTGGCCGAGTATTCTGTTACGGGGCTGACAAGACGTGAGACGTGCGGATCCATAAGCAAGCTTTATTTAAAGCAGAGGAGGTCAGAAACACAGGCAGGGTCGAAACAGTGGCAAACATGTTTGTGGTGGGCAAGACACAAGAATAATCCTAGGGCTAGCGAAGGTCCATGAACGGCGAACAGAATCAAAAGGGGCAAGACTAAAGGGAGAATTCCAGAAAAACAGGCAAAGATCAAAACTGCGAAAACAGGCAAGTCAAGGCAAAACTAGGCTAGGAGGCTAACGGGGCTCTGTAGAGTAGCTATCAAATGATAGGCGCTAAACAATACTCGGCAGAGGGAAGGGATCAGAGTGAGTGTTAAATAGTGAGGGAGTGATATGAAACAGCTGGGTGCAATCAGTGTTGTGTGCAATTAGTGAACCAGCTGTGTGCAATCAGTGCTGTGAATGATGGGATATGTAGTCCGGGATGATATGCAACAGTGTGAGTGCGAGAGTCAATGAAAATGGAAAGGGTGACCTCTGATGGTTAGCAGACAGAAGTTCATGGACCGGATTCGTGACGAATACCATAAAAAAAAAAAACAGGTAGCCCATCTGAATTAGGACATTTAGGCGATCCATCTAATAGTAGCCCACCAATATCATATTAACAGTAGAAGTTAAATCTTACAGTAGTCTTCAAATCCGGGTACTGTCTTACGTTTTAAAATCAAAAAGAGAGTTTGGTCCCATCAGGCTAAAGTGACAGTAACAACTCATGCAGCTGTAAGCTTTTCTTTCTCTTTTGTTTTTACTCGCGATCTTTACCACACGCATTACATTACGTATTTCACGACACACTCGTTTTATGCGTATTTGGCACCACATATTGTTGTGGGTGTATTATTGACATCAAAGTCTAGACCCTGAATTTAAGACGACCGCGTTTTTTCAGACGTATTTCCAAGAAAAAAACATCGTCTTAATATCGGGTCAATAAGTATTTTTCTTAAAGTATACATGTGTTGTATATATATATATATATATATATATATATATATATTAGAATATATATACGGTGGGGGCCAAAAAACGATTTAGTCAGCCACCAATTTGGCAAGTTCTCCCACTTAAAAAGATGAGAGAGGCCTGTAAATTTCATCATAGGGATACCTCAACTATGAGAGACAAAATGAGAAAAAAAAATCCAGAACATCACATTGTAGATTTTAAAGAATTTATTTGCAAATTATGGTGGAAATAAGTATTTGGTCAATAACAAAATTTAATCTCAATACTTTGTTAGATACCCTTTGTTGGCAATGACAGAGGTCAAACGTTTTCTGAAAGTCTTCACAAGGTTTTCACACACTGTTGCTGGTATTTGGGCCCATTCATCAATTCAGATATCCTCTAGAGCAGTAATGTTTTGGGGCTGTCGCTGGGCAACACGGATTTTCAACTCCTCCAAAGATTTTCTATGGGGTTGAGATTTGGAGACTGGCTAGGCCACTCCAGGAACCTTGAAATGCTTCTTACGAAGCCAATACTTCATTGCCCGGGCGGTGTGTTTGGAATCACTGTCATGCTGAAAGACCCAGCCACTTTCATCTTCAATGCCCTTGCTGATGGAAGGAGGTTTTCACTCAAAATCTCACGTTACATGGCCCCATTCATTCTTTCGTTAACACGGATCAGTCGTCCTGGTCCCTTTGCAAAAAAAACAGCCCCAAAGCATGATGTTTCAACCCCCATGCTTCACAGTAGGTATGGTGTTCTTTGGATACAACTCAGCATTCTTTCTCCTCCAAACACGACAAGTTGAGTTTTTACCAAAAAGTTCTATTTTGGTTTCATCTGACCATATGACATTCTCCCAAACCTCTTCTGGATCATCCAAATGCTCTCTAGCAAACTTCAGACGGGACTGGACATGTACTGGCTTAAGCAGGGGGATACGTCTGGCACTGCAGGATTTGAGTCTGGCGGCGCAGTGTGTTACTGATGGGAGCCTTTGTTACTTTGGTCCCAGCTCTCTGCAGGTCATTCACTAGGTCACCCGTGTGGTTCTGGGATTTTTGCTCACAGTTATTGTGATCATTTTGACCCCACGGTGTGAGACCTTGCGTGGAGCCCCAGATCGAGGTAGATTATCAATGATCTTGTATGTCTTCCATTTTCTAATAAAAGTTCATTTCTTCACACCAAGCTGCTTACCTAATGCAGATTCAGTCTTCCCAGCCTGGTGCAGGTCTACAATTTGTTTCTGGTGTCCTTTGACAGCTCTTTGGTCTTGGCCATGGTGGAGTTGGAGTGTGACTGTTTGAGGTTGTGAACAGATGTCTTTTATACTGATAACGAATTCAAACAGAAGCCATTAATACAGGTAACGAGTGGAGACAGAGGAGCCTCTTAAAGAAGAAGTTACAGGTCGGTGAGAGCCAGAAATCTTGCTTGTTTGTAGGTGACCAAATACTTATTTTACTGAGGAATTTACCAATTAATTCTTTAAAAATCCTACAATGTGCTTTTCTGGATTTTTTTTTCTCATTTTGTCTCTCATTGTTGAGGTATACCTATGATGAAAATACAGGCCTTTTCTCATCTTTTTAAGTGGGAGAACTTGCACAATTTGTGGCTTACTAAATACTTTTTTGCCCCACTGTATCTACTGATGATATTTAATATATTACACACACACACACACACATAATAAACGCAGTACACATACATATATTATGTAAACTAAAACTTTTATTTGGATGCGATTAATCGCGATTAATAATCTGACAGCACTAGTTTTTAGAGTGGGTCACTGTAAATATAAAAGCAGCCCAAATAAGAACTGGAAAGCGGTGCTCTGTTTTTGTCTAGATTCAGAATGAGATATCTCAGCTCTGGACAGACAAAGAAAAGCCATGGGAGAGAAGGAAATTCCACAGTTATCATTTACCTCAGAGGAGGTGGAAAATGGATCAGCCCTGAGAATGATGTCATCGGAGCGTGTCCGTGTGTATTATGTTCCTGATGTGGTTCCTGTTTTAGTGGAAAAAGGACTGTGAGAAAAGGAAAGAGAGATTGAGAGAGTCAGTGAGGGAGAGGGGAAAATTAGAGGAAGGTTGTGTTTCATTTTGTTTTGTCCTGTCCACTCATGCACCTGCCTGGTCTCCAGTCTCCATGTGCCTGGATCATGTCATGGTGTACTGATTAGAAACACAACAATTGCTCTGCTCACATAAACAAATGGACACACACCCAAGCACATGATTTGGGTAGTCATTAATGTCATTATGGGTAATACGCATATGTATTCCTCAGACCCATTAGGCACAAACCAGTGTTAATTTTGACAGCACATTTTAATTAGTTTTAGTCATAGTCTTTTGACTAAAACGCCATTTAGTTTTAGTCATATTTTAGACATCTGAATTGTTTTTAGTTTTAGTCAACTAAATCTACAGTAAATTTAGTTACAAGATCTAACAGTTTAGGTTACAGATTAACTGCATTTCTAAGCATTTTATCGTCTTTCCGAACTTATATAATATTAATAATATTAACTCTAATATTATGTAATTCTATATCTACAATTCAATCAACCACTTAAAATTAAGGAGATGATTTCTGACTGGATCTCTTCCCAAATCATCCCTCCCTAACATTTTCCTCTCATATATATTCATTGTCAAAAGTGTCAATAGATTTTTGTCATATTAGATTATATATCCATTAATATTTTATATTAGATATTTGTTTATTATAGCACTGACTATTAGTGATCGTAAATGGAAGCACCAACAGGTTTCTTCCCCATCCTCACCAGAATGAACTTTTCAGGTTTTGCACACATTCAAGTGATTACTTTGAATGACAGATTGCATTCTGGAAATTTTATGTTATCATTAAAGATGAACACATTGTAGCATTAACTGTCTCTCTCTTTTTTTCTGCAGTTTGTGGATGTGATTTGGCTCAGGGAGGCTTTTTTGTGCGTCAGGGCGAGTTTATCTGCACTCTGGATTATCAGCGACTCTATGGCACCCGCTGCTTCAGTTGTGAAGAGTTCATTGAAGGGGAAGTTGTGTCTGCTCTGGGCAAGACATACCATCCGCGCTGCTTTGTCTGTGCCATCTGCAAGTAAGACACACATTCAAACACACTAACAGACATTCACTTTAGTCCTTTAACAGTTTTAGCTTTATGTTTTCAGTTGAACATTTTCATTTGGATAAGGTACAGCAGCAGTAACCAAATTCAAAATGTTAATCACATACAATATGTGACCCTGGACCACAAAAGCAGTCAAAAGTAGCACGGGTATATTTGTAGCAATAGCAAAAAATACATTGTATGGGTCAAATTATCGATTTTTCTTTTATGCCAAAATCATTAGGACATTAAGTAAAGATAATGTACCATGAAGATACAGGTGCATCTCAAGAAATTAGAATGTCGTGGGAAAGTTCACTTATTTCAGTAATTCAACTCAAATTGTGAAACTCGTGTATTAAATAAATTCAATGCACACAGACTGAAGTAGTTTAAGTCTTTGATTCTTTTAATTGTGATGATTTTGGCTCACATTTAACAAAAACCCACCAATTCACTATCTCAACAAATTAGAATATGGTGACATGCCAATCAGCTAATCAACTTAAAAAAAACCTGCAACGGTTTCCTGAGCCTTCAAAATGGTCTCTCAGTTGGTTCACTAGGCTACACAATCATGGGGAAGACGCTGATCTGACAGTTGTCCAGAAGACAAACAATGACTCCCTTCACAAGATAAGCCACAAACATTCATTGCCAAATAAACTGGCTGTTCACAGAGTGCTGTAACCAAACATGTTAACAGAAAGTTGAGTAGAAGGAAAAAGTGTGGAAGAAAAAGATGCACAACCAACCGAGAGAACCGCAGCTTTTTGAGGATTGTCAAGCAAAATCGATTCAAGAATTTGAGTGAACTTCACAAGGAATGAACTGAGGATGGGGTCAAGGTATCAAGAGCCACCACACACAGACATGCCAAGGAATTTGGCTACAGTTGTCGTAATTCCTCTTGTTAAGCCACTCCTGAACCACAGACAAAGTCAGAGGCATCTTACCTGGGCTAAGGAGAAGAAGAACTGGACTGTTGCCCAGTGGTCCAAAGTCCTCTTTTCAGATGAGAGCAAGTTTTGTATTCATTTGGAAACCAAGGTTCATAGAGTCTGGAGGAAGGGTGGAGAAGCTCATAGCCCAAGTTGCTTGAAGTCCAGTGTTAAAGTTTCGCACAGTCTGTGATGATTTGGGGTGCCATGTCATCTGCTTGTGTTGGTCCACTGTGTTTTCTGAAATCCACAGTCAACGCAGCAATCTACCAGGAAATTTTAGAGCACTTAATGCTTCCTTCTGCTGACAAGCTTTAAGGAGATGCTGATTTCATTTTCCAGCAGGATTTGGCAACTGCCCACACTGCCAAAAGCACAAAAAGTTGGTTTAATGACCATGGTGTTGGTGTGCTTGAAAACTCACCAGACCTGAACCCCATTGGGAGTATTGGGTATTGTCAAGAGGAAAATGAGAACCGAGACCAAAAAATGCAGATGAGCTGAAAACCACTGTCAAAGAAACCTGGGCTTCCAAACCACCTAAGCAGTGCCACAAACTGATCACCTCCACGCCACGCTGAATTGAGGCAGTAATTAAAGAAAAAGGAGCCCTACCAAGTACTGAGTACATGTACAGTAACTTTCCAGAAGGCCAACAATTCACTAAAAATGTTTTTTTTATTGGTCTGAAGTATTCTAATTTGTTGAGATAGTGAATTGGTGGTTTTTGTTAAATGTGAGCCAAAATCCACCACAATTAAAAGAACCAAAGACTTAAAAAACTACTTCAGTCTGTGTGCACTGAAATTATTTAATACACGAGTTTCACAATATGAGTTGAATTACTGAAATAAATTAACTTTGCCACGACATTCTAATTTATTGAGAGGCACCTGTATATTTAGGAATTCCTCCGTAATATATCAAAACTTAATTTTTGATTTGTAATATGCATTGCTAAGAACTTCATTTGGACAACTTTAAAGGCCATTTCCTCAATATTTAGATTTGTTTCAACCTCAGATTCCAGATTTTCAACATAGTTGTATCTCAGCCAAATATTGTCCTATCACAACAAACCATACATCAATGGAAAGCATATTTATTCAGCTTTCAGATGATGTATAAATTGACCCTTATGACTGGTTTGGTGGTCCAGGGTCACATTACATTCAATATCAGTTTTATCAGTAATAATAATTTACACAGTTAATGTCTTAATAATAATAATAATTTTTTTAATAATACATTTTCTTCTACTTCTTCAGACATTAACAGTGTTTGCTTTCTATCAATTTCTTTCAGTGTAATTATATTATGTAATTAATGTGGACAAAAATTGCACACTGCATGTAGAAATGTAAAAATTACAGATTTGTGTATTATTTAAAATTATTTTTTGTTGGTATTATGAACGGATTATTATATACACAAGGTATAATATGATATTAAAAAGTTATATGTATTATATTAAATAAAAAATCTAATAAATTGCTAAATGCAAGTATGATTTTTTTTTTCATACCTTTAAACATTGAAAAAAAAGAATAGGCTAAGGCCCCGATATACTTCAAAAGAAATTTGTTTTCGTTATTCGTTTGGGGGCAAAAAGAAGTTGAAAAGGCTGAGCGACGGTATACTGTATTCGAACTGTGTGTGTCGCGCCACTCGCACATATACCCTAAACGCAACAATGATGAAATGTATCTAGGTGTGAGATGTGTACCAATGGTCAAAATATTATAGACAAAAGAATAATGATTAGCAGCAGTTCAGAGTCAAGTATCCTGTTTGCAATACAAAAGAACCACTCCATTTCCATAATCAGTTTTTTATGGGAAGTGTGAATGTCTCATAGTCTGAAAACTTTTTTTTTTTAGTCTGAAAACTTTAGCATGATGTGAAAAAAATATTGGAGTCATCTCAATAACACAAACCTGTACTGTATTTAGACATCGGATCATTTATTTTATTAAACTGGGTAAATTATTGCACCTTTTTATATTTTATGTGGTGTCATGATTTACTTTTGATTAAAACAAAGGTTTATTATTGTATGTTCTTTTGGCATTTCATTCGCTTACAGAAAAAAATTACAGCAGCAGCAGTATGGTGTAAAATATTTATTGAAACATGTATTTGCTACTCGCCACCTTATCTCCACTCTTTCCTTTCATTCTTTTCATGGCTTTGGAAAACTGGCATCGGATGTTTCTCCACATCGCTTTGCATAACTCGTTGTGCTTCGTTGCAATTTCTTTCTAGGAATTAAATGCTTTCTCTGAATCTTTAAAGTCTCTCCGCGAGTGATTGTACAGGTGCGGATATATCTGTGGCAGCTCAGCTATTCCAGTGTATTCATATTGCTAGTAACTTGGTGTTGTTGCTGTTCTAGATGTTGATCTCCTGTCTGACCTCCGTGGAATGAGAAACGAACCGGGGAAAAAAAATCTCACGTCAAAGAAGGTGGAGTTTCAGAACACACCCACCGATTGCGTAATCGTCACAGACCAATGGAAGCTCAAAGGTGTTTAGGAGCCAAAACGAACTCCCCCAGAAAGTTCGCTTTGGTGAGCTGTTTCGAACTGCCGAAACGAACTCAAAACGAACTTCGTTTCGGCCTGATTTTGTTCGAAATTATATCAGTTATCATATCAGTTCGTTCTTCGATTTCGTTTGAAGTATATCAGGGCCTTTTAGTAGGTGTCAGTGTAATGCAAGACTGCTGTTGTAATTGCAAGTGAAAAAAAAAAAGACAAAAAAGCTGTTGTTGAACTGCATCTTTATTAGATTCAGCACTTCTGCGTGCAGGGTTTTGCCCTGATGCACAAATTCCATTTGTATCTCATGGAGATTCAAACTAAATGTACTTATTGTGTTTCCGTGTGTGCATTCATACTAGCTCGTGTAGCTGCCATTTGTGGTGTTTTATTTCGAAATGTTCTGCCGCTGACTGTGTGTGAGCGAATTTTATGGGAAGGCAATCTTGTTACTCAGGGAGGGGAAGGAAAGGGGACCCGTTAGCTTTCAGTAAGAATGTTAAGTGTATGTTCTGCTCCTGGGCCACTTATTTCCAGAGTGGTGTAGGGTGTCCCTCAGTCTCTGAACGGATGTTGTGTATGTGCATGTGACATGTTGCTCAGAACGTGGCCCTCCTACATTTCCATAGCGATGCCCATGTTTCTGTGGACACGGTGTACCCAATTGGTATCTTGGGTGCGACTGGATCTTAAATCACCTCGTAAATATCTCATTTGTAGTTACTCTGGATGACTTTATCCAACCTATTCCATCACGTAGTGTTTCTACATTTGCTAGTAAGAAATTATTGTTACTGCTATTATTATAACTTTAATGGCAGGCTAGTAGGTGTGAACAGAGGTCTACAGAACTAAATGATGACATTTTTACAAACTAAACTGGTCCAACAACCACAGGAACTAAGTATTCATTGCTATACCAAGAAAAACAGACAACCAGTATCCATTACAGAGTTTTGGATAACATAGACTAGGTCATGAGTTTTAAATTCACTGTCAGGCGATGGTGTGTTAATTGGACGTGGACTTTCACTCTTCCATTGGGTGATGAGAGCATGAGCCGATGATCAACATACTGTGATATCATCAGCTCTCGTACTGAACTATCAGCCAAAGAGATGATTGGACATGTGCCATCATAAGCCTGTCTTATAATGAAGGCCTGCTTCAAATAAGAGGTCTTATGCCTGTCATGTTCATTGTGCTGTAGCACCAGAAAATGATTTAATGTAATAATATAAGATTAATTCGTATTAAACTTCTGTGGAATGCAAAAGGTGATGTGAGGCAGAATATTCAGGATGTTTATTTTCATACACTGTAAAACCAGTAAATTTACTAATTCTAAAACTATATATGTTGGATGATGCTTTATTTGAAAGCAATAAAATATTAGTTAATTTGATTTTTGGAATTGTAATTTTTTATTTAATTTAGTTTAAACTACATAAACTACATGTATTTAGATTTTATATTTATTTAATATCAAGAAAATATTTTATATGAACTCAAATGAATTAGTTACAGTACTCACAAATATACAGTGGTGGTCAAAATTATTAGAACATTAGTATTTTCACCAGCTAAAAATGGTCAGTTATTTCTGTCTTTTGCTGTAGTGTCAGTAGGAAATATTCATTTTGCTATTATTTGTAATAATCCAGTGAGAGTTTAGTTTGTTCAAGGAGTCTGACAACAGCCAGAGCTCCACACAGAGATCTGATCCATCATCATCCAGTCTGTCTGGAATGACATGAAGAAACAGAACAAACTGAGACAGACTAAATCCAGAAGAACCGTGGCAACGTCTCCAAGATGCTTCAAGAGACCTACCTGCAAAGCTGCCTAAAAAACTATGCGCAAGTGCATCTAGGGCAAAATCTGCTTTAAAAAAAGGATGCTCACACCAAATGTTGATTCAATTTAGTTAATAGAAGTTAATTGATAAAGAAAAGCTATTTATGACATTTATTTTTGACAGCAACCTCATTTTACAGCATTTTTACACAAGTGCCTAAAACTTTTAACAGTACTGTAGCTTTGCAGGTAGGGTTCTTGAAGCATCTTGGAGGTGTTGCCAAAAAAGCATTAAAAAAATGCTATATTTGATGCTGCAAGTATTTTGATTGATTTTTGCGTGTGTGTGTGTGTGTCAAGGTCAGACTAAAATTTTAGTAATTATTCGCTAAAATCCTGTCCACAGCTCTGAAATCTAATTAACATTTATGTTTAATATAAGTATACTATGCATGCAAAAACACAGCAGGTCTGACACATTTACATTTACATTTAGCAGACGCTTTTATCCAACGCGACTTACAAATGAGGGCAATAGAAGCAATCAAAACAACAAAAGAGCTGAAAGTGATGCCAAACAACATTGGTGTCCATGTGTGTCATAACTGGTTTTGATGTGGCAGTTATGAAAATATCTAAATGAATATGAATCCTAAAGAGGAGCTGCACGGTACACGGTTACACGGTAAATAGCGGCTTGGATCTGCTATAGCTTTAGAAGACTTTCTTTTAGCTTGTTTTAGGGTGCTTTTTTTGTCTTTTCAAAGACTGACAGCATTCATTCTCATTGCTTTTAAATTTATGCTAAATGTCACCTTTTGTAAATAATACAACGTTTCCCTTTTTTAGTATATGTAAATAAAATTTTGGCTGAACTTTGCCTTTTAGAATGCATCTGCCTTTGCTTATGCTAAGTTATTTGATTTAATTTAAAAGATTAACAAAGCAGTAATTCTTACAATGCTTGCCAACTGCTAATGTGCTAAAATGTTTCGTTTTGTCACCCTTTTGTGAGTTTTTCATCATGTAGTGTCTCTGCATCTGATCCTAATTGAAAATGGTTTGAGAAACTAGTCTAAAGTTCATCCTCATGTGAAAGTGACTTTATAACTTTGGTGAATGATGAGGTGACTGTGTGTGTGTATTTCTGGCAGGCAGCCATTTCCAGCTGGGGGCCGCGTGACGTTTAATGGGAAGGAGTGCGTTTGTGAGAAATGCACCCAGCCAGTCAACAGCACGGCACCCCCACAGGCTGTGCACAGTGAGTACTCTGTGTTTCTGCATTGCAATCTATTCCATTCTATGTTAGTCTCTTTCTCTTACACACACACTCACTCATTTATTTCCTAAATGTCTGCATTGACAGCTTTCCATGCCATTTCATTAGTATTACACTACACTTTTGTCTCGCTCTCTCTGCAGATTGCTGTGCCTGTGGAAAGGAGTTTAAAAATGAGCAGTCTCTGGTGGCATTGGACAAGCACTGGCACCTTGGCTGCTTCAAGTGCAAAGTGTGCAATAAAGTGCTTAATGCAGAATATATCAGCAAGTTAGTCCCACTCTTACTCTTCTCTGGGTGCTTGTGTGTGCTTTATCGATCGTAGTAATGTGATCTGCAAGCCTGCTGAACCCTCTGGAATGACTCAACGCTATTGATATCGTAATATGAAAGAACAGGGGATTCTCAAGGCCAGAGAGCATACAGAGATCTGTCACCATCCTTGAGTTCTAGTGAAATACATCTTCTGTAATGTATTGTTGATGTTCTGCAGAGACGGGATCCCCTACTGTGAGGCAGACTACCACGCCATGTTCGGCATCCAGTGTGAAACCTGCAAGAAATACATCACTGGAAAAGTACTTGAGGTTTGAAGAAATCTTTTCTATTTGTCAGGGGTCCTTTAATGAATGGATTCATTAATAGATGGAAGTAGATGAATGGATGGCTTAATTATATTGTTAACATTGCTTAAAGTCCACATGAAATCAAAATGAACCCTCTTTTCTTTTTTTAAAGACCAAAAAAGAAATTGAAAGTTTGGACAGTGTTATTTATATACTATTTTAGTATTCATTAATATTTTAAATTAGCTTTTATTATGTGGGATTTGTAATTGTGTGTGCTTTTGTCATTTTTTATTAGTTTAAAAATATTTTGAGCTGGTCGTTTTTTATTTAAATTTTAGTTTTTGTGATTTTAGTACTTTATCCTTAACTTATTTATTTCAGGTAGTTGACAAAGCAGCCCTAGTGAAAAATAAATATACTAAAAATGTATTTGAAATACATTTATTTCATGTTAAGTATACTACAAATACATTTACATATTTATGTGCTTAATAAAAGTACCCTGCAATTGTACTTTTGGTATACTGATCTAGTCTATTTGTCTGCTAAAATGGAACAACTAATTTTGTACTTAATGCAGTTTAATTGTGTGGAAGTAGTGCTGAAGTACAATTAAATATATGCTTAGTTTATTTTATTGTGCTAAAGTGGAACTATTGCAAAGATAGTTTAGGTACACTTTAAATATCTTGCATTCGAAGACCGATATTATTTAAAGACCATACAAATTTCATCAATAGTGACATTAAACACATTTTAGGCTTTATATTAAAAATTGTGCAGAAGTAGTAGGCCTACTCCAAATAAAGTTTAATTATAACTTTTAAATAAATAAGTCCCGAGCGATATGTCAGTAAATATGTTAAAAGATTTGAACTATTCTTAGTATGAAATAAATGTATTTTAAATATATTATTTTTTTAGTCGGGAGCCCTTCTAATTTTCATTCAAATTTGTAATTGTAATATTTATATTTAAATTTTTTCAGCTCTATTCCAAAAATTAATGAAAATGTTTTTCATTAAAACTAAAAACACTTTGTGCAGGACATATTGAAGGGTTAATCTTTTTAAATAGCCAATAGGGTTTAGTTGCATAACAGCCATGAATGAGGGGGAGGGACATTCTCATGCTAGAGAACATTTGATTGGACAAAATCTGCAGTGCAGGATGAGTCATCATTTTTTTTATCCATTTAACTAAAAAAAGTTAAATGTGCATTTCGGCAAAAAAAATTGTCAACTTTAAAGAGTGCACTAGCATAAAAACCAAGATGTCTCAAAGTAAATGGAGAAATAAAGCCATTTTCTCCATATTCCGTTTCACTCTGAAATATGAATAAAATGGCTTGTTAATGCCATTTCATGTTGACTTTATAGCAAGACTTGGTTGAGTTTGATCATATCTTTGCTTTGAGTGCATGTGAAAGGCTTTTATTGTCATCTGAGAGCTTCAGGCTGGTACTCTGTAATCGCAGTGGTCATGTTCTCTCCTAGAAATAAAGGTGATTCATAATGCCATAGAAGAACCTTTTTGTCTAAATGGTTCCTTAAAGAACCTTTAACAACTGAAGAACCTGTCTGTTTCACAAAAGGTTCTTTGTGGTTAAAGAAGGTTCTTCAGATTACAAAAAAATAAAAAAGAGATGGTTCTTTAAAGAACATTTTGACTCAACGGTTCTTTGTGGAACCAAAAATGGGTCTTCTATGGCATCTCTTGAAGAACCTTTTAAGCACCTTTATTTTTAAGTGTTGGAGGGGGCAGAAGATGAGTGGGTGCTTACGAAGACAATCTCAGACAGTCAATTCACAACCCATCTGAAGCCTAATTACAGTACAGTACAATATATCTCCTCATTTTGCGTCTCCTTTTTACTCTTTCTGTTTTGTTCACTCAGTTTTGTTCTTGCATGCAAACGCTTCCTCATTTTTCTTTAAACAGCTATTTAGTTACACCCTAACAAGCACCCTATTGATGTAGTTGTTCTTTGCATCTGCTAAGTTTCCCATTAGTGGTCTCGTATGAGTAAATGTTGCTTGTAAAAATACTTAAGTTAGGTGTGCATTTCATATCTGTCACATATACATAAAGATCTACAGCTTTGTGTACTTTAAAGCTCTATAAATAAGTGTGTGTCAAGGAGTGGGACACTGTTGCTATAGTGACTGTCCCATTGGCACTGCCACTTGCTCTCGGTAACCCAAAATTAGATAGTCACTGTGTGACATCATGGTTTAGGATGGTAGTTTTAACTGCACAGTTTCTTTGCCAAGTGCTTTGAGTAGATTTAAAATGAAGTCATGCAAAACAATATCTTGGCCTTTTTTTTTTTTTTTTGCCCCTGGCAACATTTTTTACATGAACTGAAGGCTAGTTGATACAAGTATCCTAATGTTAGCAAGAATAATTAGCCCACCTTTCAGGAGTAATGCCAGGTCACAAGCCTAGACAGCATCGGGGTACTGAGGTAATCAAAGATAAAGGATTTTATTGTGTATTTGAGGGGATTTTTAAACAGCTTGTTCCATTTGTTGTTGTTGTAAAGTATGTAACAGAAAGAGAGCACAGAGCATGATTTGCAGGTCCTATTTACTCTGTAGCATTTATTGGGAATTGTATCTGAGCCTGAAATGTCATGACCTTTTGAGTGGCAAGACTGTCACTGTGTTGAAAGTGAATGGAGAGGGGGGAGGGGCTGAGGAGATTTTCCAGTGCATGTTTTGATACATGAGAAATTAAATCTATAGCTGTGCTGAACACTAAAAGGAGCGTGACACCATGCTGAAAATTTCCAATCATAGATGAGTCTTTTAGTACTTGAAGGTTGATGAAAAATGGATGACAGGAATCTAATGGATGACAGGAAAATATAAAAGATTGATTTTACTAATGTGTGCTCTTTCAGGGTGGACGGAGCTATTTACCTCGTGAACTAAATCTAACTTTGAAAGGACACCAAATATTTAAAGGAATACTGCAAAATTACAGCCTGACAGAGTTCTTAAGAAACACTAAAATGATTGATAACCAGATGAATTAATAGAAAGCTAGAGAGAATAAGATCGAAAAGGACAATACTTTATCTCTTTCTCTTTTGGTGATAGTACACTACCATGCAAATGTTTGGGTCAGTAAGATATAAATACTGTATTACTATATATATATATCTATATATATATAATATATCTAGAATATTTTATTTTTTTTTTTTAAACATGAATGATGTTACTCAGTAAGGACACATTAAATGGAATCTAAAAGTTGACAGTAAAGACATCTGATTAAAACATGACTTATATTAAAAAAAAAATGAAATTTCTATTAAAGAAAATCCATAAACATATATAAACGTTTCCACAAAAATAATAAACAGCACAACTATTTTCAATAGGAAAGTTTCCTGAGAATCAAATCAACATATAGAATGATTTTTTAAGGATCACATGACAATAACGTTGGGTCGATACTTTCAAAAAGTCTTACTGACTCCAAACCTTTGAATGGTAATGTATATCAATTATATCAATAACATTTATTTATGGCATGTTATTTGTCTCAAATGCCAATTTATTATGATGAGTCAATCTCACAATGAAGGCCAAAAGAGGGCTTTTCATTTAAAAGTTTTAAAATGAAATGTGGCTATCAGAAGTGAAGTGTGGCAGCTTTGCATCTGTGGTCCCTCTACTGTTCAGACACAGTTACTGCAGATGGTGTCCCCCTGCCTACCACTGTCAAATTAGCATTTGGAACTGCAAATAAAGTGAATTATTTGAGGAATAAATCAGTTAATTACATTGTCAAGAGAATTAAGACAAATGTAGTCTTAATAATCCCCCAATATGAGTATATAAAAATATAAAAAGGTGAGTGACTGATATGTGTTCTGCTTTGTGTTTATCTGCAGGCTGGAGAAAAACACTATCATCCCACATGTGCCAGATGTGCATGTTGTGACCAGATGTTTGGGGAGGGGGAGGAGATGTACCTGCAAGGTAATTTAAGCATCATCAAATTTGCATGATTTGCTTCAGATACTGGAATTGGCTGATGTTTTATTAAAACAAATACTTCAAAACAATGAATATTGCTTCTATTTTATTTGTAAATTATTTTAATGTGACAATTAATGTGTCAACCTTTTACAGATTATATTCAACAAAAGTATAATATAAAAAAATTGATTTGTTGGCTGCGCTTAGCAAAAGTTACGGTTGAGGAGATACATTTAATTTGATGATTTGTGTGAGAATGCTGCATGAAACATTTTCCTCTGCAAAGTCCTATAAATTTTGAGCATGATACCAGACAGACAGGCACAGACAAAACTGATGACTACTGACAAGGATTTTTGAATCATATGTATTAGTGTACTTGGAGTTTTATGCTTAAAAAATACATCTGTACTGACAAATACAAGAATGGATAGTTTGTTTTGTATTTTAAACAGCGAAAGAATAGACCAGCTCAAACCAGTCACATCCAAAACCTGAATACATTCCATAGTTGAGGTGTCTTAAATTATAAAGAAGAAAACACACATTTGACATCATACGATAAATATGGTTTTATTTATTCTCTTGTGTCCCACCTCAAACGTTGCAATACTTCAGTATCTCGTTGAACTCTGTGCAGTGATTTAAAGGAGATTTATAGCCAGATGTGCTTTTTGAAAGCAGAATCAGTTAGAAGCTTTTTTTTCAGTCTGCCTAAAATAAAATGAAAGACTGCTGACTCATTCAAAGTATGAATGATTGTGTTACTTAGTTTATGAATGCCAGTTGATATGGTAGTATATATGAACATGCTAACTCCTCAGGGAGATGAGTTATGTGAAATATGTTTGTTGAATTAAGAACGGAGATATTTTAAAGATACAGTGAGCACAAAAAGTATTTAAGCCCCACTTAAAAATGTAAACTACTGTTCTTTTTAAAAATGTTTTTGAAGTGCCACCAAGGTTGCATTTATTTGATAAAACTACACCATAAAAACCCCATGAAAAATATAACAATTTTAAAATGTGTTCTATTTTAATAATTTTTCTTATTATGTATTCCCTGTGATGGCAAAGCCCCCGCAAACATTTTTAGCACCTGCAGTGTCCCCTGATCATCAGAAAAATCATTCTGATATGCTAATTTGGTGCTAAAGTAATATTTCTTGTTATTATTCCTGTTCAAAATGGTTGTGCTGTTTAGTGTTTTTGTGGAAACTGTGATACATATTTTTCGTGATTTAAGTAAATAAAATTGGAGTATTCCAAAAGAACTGCATCTGAAAGAGTTAAGACATTTATTATGTTACAACTTGATCAATATAAAGCATCCTTAGTGAATAAAAGTATTAATTTCTTTTAAAAATTAATCATACTGACTTTAAGTTTTTGTCTACCTGATTTCAAGGATGTAATTAATCATGTTATAATTAATGTGATGTACTATACTTGTGAATATTGTGCTGGGTGAAATACTTCTTAAAGCCTGCATATTTTTTTTTACATGGACTTGCAAGTTATTTTTGGTTTTCTCTTTCACAGGTTCTTCCATCTGGCATCCTCCTTGCAGACAGGCAGCGCGTATGGAGGAGAAGAGTAAGGTAAATCCAAGCAAATTGTAAAACTGTGACTGAAGACATGGGGAGTGAATTCACTAAAACGTTGCAGCACAGAAACCTGCATCTAATATACCTGCAATTTACTAAACGGAGTAAATGAGGCTTATTATATAATCCACCTTACTCTAAAAACTCAATACTTTAGCCCACAGAAAATGGGTTGACAGTATTTCAAATACATTTTGCTTAAGAAAAATTATGGAATAGTTGGTCATGGCAGCTGTTATTCATGAAGTAATGGAGAAGTGTTGTAATTGGGCAAGTGTTCAGATGCATGTTGTTGTCGAGTGCACTTTTGGCTTTTATAGTGCTGATTATGGTGCCTGGATCACGGTGGTGGAGAGATGTTGTACAGTCCCAGTAAAATATGTACGATTGCAGTAGTCTGGCATGTCTAGCTCAGAGAACCATCCTGCAAGTTGGAGAATTTCTCTATGTAAATTTTGCATGGTTGTGCTGTTAAAAGATTAGCAAAATTTCTTAAGATAATCAGGCACTAAATCAACGCAAATAAACACTGCTATCAGCGGATCCACAATTTTTATTGACTTGAATGTCATCAAAGACTAAAGTCTAGAGTCAGTGACGGACCCTAAAAAGACAGTCAGCAGAGGTGTGGGATTTAAATTTTATCCTTAATATGTTACAAATTAAAAAATGAGCTCTGGTTTAGGTAGCTGACATGCTCTGAAATATATTACGCAAAATCATTTAACAGGAAATCCAGGTAGTTAAATAAAGGTGATATGCAGTATGTGGAAGCGCTTCTCTGTAACAACCCTTTCCCTGCAGAAACAAGTGCGGATTCAGCTCAGTGATCTCCATTCCAATGTACCTGTGCAGGTTTGTGACATGCGGCCCTCTCCCCTCTGCATGGGCTTACTTCCCAACCTGCTTTTAGTTTTAATAGAATGCTCACTAAAGTCCAAAATGGGGCTGTCAGGCTACCGTAGGCTACCACCACTCCCACCCAGTAGAAATCAGGAACCAAATAACAGGTTTTAACATCGTCTGGACAAGTACTATAAAGTGAGTGTGTGGCTATAGAGAAGACACTGTGAAGCAACCCTGAATGCATTACTTATAAATAAAATCACAAATAAATCTTTCGTATTATTGTAATAAGATACTCACTGTTTTTTTTTTTTTCATGATAGCTTATTGTTTGTTGATTAAAGACCATTTTCCCTTAAGTGTGCAACTTACAGTAATCTACCATTTGTCCTATATGCCATTTAAACTGAAAAAAAAAAAACAATTTCTCAATAAGAATTTGTCTGGTCCATTTAAATGTCTCGTCCATGCATCAGTGCAAGATACATTGACTTAAATAATAAGCCTTTTTAGAGAATATTTCTTATATTACTTTCTTACAATATATATTAATAAATCTATAACCAAACTTTTATAGGTTTAATGAGGATAATAAAAAAAAACTATTTACTATAGAATGTTTGTTTACTTTTTCCTGACAAAATACAGATTATTTTAATTTTTTTATTGCATTATACTGTGTTATATCTGTTCCTGTACAACACTGAAAAAAAGTATTGTTCTGTCCTAACGGCAAAACCTTTTCTACCTTTCTGTTGATTCCTTCATAACCTTGTGAAAACTGATAAACTGTTGTTAGTGCCGCACAATAGTAATAGCCACATTGGAATTGTGCTATAATCACTCATGTTACTTCGTACAGGGTTTAAATTGAGTCAACAAAATGCCCTTTGGTTGCTGTTCCTTTTATTGTTTTTGTTTTTCTCACCTTGTTTTTGTTTCCAGGTGACTAGAACATCCTCTGAGAGCATCACCTCTGCTCCTGCCTCCAGTGCATCAGGCTCCCCTAGCAGAGTTATCTATGTAAGTGCATTTGAAAATGATTCTTTTCTTTATTGATTTTAATTTGTTCAAGATCACCACCAGTGGGCAGCAACACACAAGCCTACAAATAACTATATGTGTAGAGAGAGTTTTAAAGCCATAATGTTGCTCTTTCTTAAGGCAAAGCTGGGTGATGAACTTCTGGACTACAAGGACCTGGCTGCTCTTCCTAAAATCAAAGCGATCTACAACATTGACAGACCTGACATGCTCTCATACTCACCCTATGTGAGCTACCCTGTGGAGGACAGGACTTTTGGAGAGGTACAAATACACTCCCTAATACAGGCTTACATGAGGGAATAACATATACATGTCTTATATTTGATGTTTCCGATTTTTGACACTTTTTTTTATCTTGATAGGTGTCTTAAAAGCAAAAGAATTGCATACACGACCCTGTACAACCTATCCGCTAAATTGTCTATTTTGTTACAGCATCCATCCTTCATTGCAACAGGGCTTGGCCAAAATCCATATTTTGGTCCTACACACAGCTGCGTTCTGATAGCCTTTTTCGCAACCATTCGATATACGCCGTCGCTTCTTTACACGTCCGTCCGCCGAACTTAGGGGGAAATCTAATTTTTCTCCAGGGAAATATCTATCATTGCATTCAAGTCTTTGGACAACGCATTCTGCTCTTCTGTGTGTGTGCGTTACAGGGCTCCACCTCTCACGGCCACTCACGCCTGCCCCCCACTCCAACTGAGGTATAGTAGCGTTAACATGAAGAAACAGGACCCATTGAAGAAACAGGACCCATTATTGTTTCATTGGGTCTTGTTCATTAATCATGCCTTACAATATACATTGTATATATGTACACATCTAATTTTTATTCAGAATCTGGACAGATTGTTACTTGTACTTATTACGTGATGAAACCATTTTACACACATTTTCACACACAAATATGTGCACGATTAGTGAATGAGACCTTGTTTGTGGAGTAGAACAGTTGTGGTTTGGAGACATGAACAGTATTGTGTGTTTTTCACCATCTTCAGTTTGAAAACTCTGTGGTGTAATCACTCAATGATCAGCCTATTTCTAGTTAGGACTGATTATTGCAAACTGGTCACATCTGTGTTTCTTTTGCAGCTTTATAGCCCTCCTGTGTGTCCCAGGGCCATAGTGATTACCGTTTAACATTGTTAATTGTCTAATGCTTTCAACTTCATGCTGAAAAACCGTCTGTTTGATTCTAGGGAGATGGGGAAAAGTCTCCCCGGCAGAGGAGGCCCTCCAGCCCCAGCTCCAACAGCTCTTTAGGGGGTTATGGCCGCTATACGCCTTCCCGCTCACCTCAGACCTACAGCAGACCAGGTATCCCTCCACATACATGATGATACTTATGGACACAAAGTCATTCATACCTGCACAGTTATTGTGTAACTACACTATATTGCCAAAAGTATTGGACCCCCTTCTAATGACAGGTTGACTCCTTTATAATTCCATGAGTAAAATTTTAAGTTAATAGATAATGATCTATTTTAGGGACAAATTGTGTTCTTCTAATTTTATAGCAACAGTTTGGACAGGACCCTTTTCTATTCTAGCATGACAATGCCTTGGTGTATAAGGCAGGGTTCAAAAAGAAATTATTGATTCAGTCAATGTGGAAGAACTTGACTGGTCTGCAGAAAGCAAAGTCCTAATCCTCGCTGCACCTCTGCCTTGAGCCAAAAAAACAAATCGCCAAACATCAATGACTTGTACATATGGGTACAGTTAGACACTTCCAAAACTGTTGCAACAGAGACGGAAATACAATTTTTAAATACAGGATGATGGTTTTTTTCCCCCAACAATGTGCTAGGGGTGTGCGAGAGATATCGTCTGCGATAATATCGTAATTGTTGTGTTACCGCTGTGCGATTTGACATTATCGAGTATTTTGCAAAAACATTCCAAAAATCCTACCAGAGCGCACGCATAATTACGGTAAAGTAGACTAGTGCGTTGTGCAAATTTATGTGTGTTCTTCCAGTGCATTGATTTAGTCTATTAAAATGCATTTAGAATGAGCACAGGTTCAAGACATGATGGCAGAAAATTTATATTTATACCACTTCATGTAGTTATTCAATTTCACACGAAGAGTGGCGTTTTTCTCCAAAAATTACCATGATTACAAAAGTGACATTGAATTCAATAAACAATAACTTAATTAAGAGACTTACGTTTTAAACACCATATTTCCTGTTTTTGTGCTATTTAGACAACAAAAATCATCGAAGCAGCCACAGTCTGTTGTGTCTCTGAGCATCATGCCGGTGTTTTGTTCGTGAATGAATACACCGTTAAAAAGCTTCGGTCAATCGCAATGATCACTTATTAAACAGTGATTTGCTGGCAGGTTTTAATTCAAATGTGGCTTTTTCGTCTTTTCTTTTTGATTTTTAATGTTTTAATATCATTTCAAATATAGTATTCAAGTTTAGTTTTAATATATCAAGATTCTTAGCATTTGTAATTGCCGGTTAAATGTTGGATGTCTTGCATAAACAAAAACATGTGTTAATACATCTAAATGCCACTTCAGATGGAGCTTCTGTGTTGATTTCATTTGCTTGCTAACAGCCCAAATTATTTATTATTTTTATTTACTGATTAAATGTAAGAATTTGACTCCAAAGATAATGGACACTTTTAGAAAAATTGCTTTATAAAGGTATAGCAAAAGCCCAGAGAATGCAAAAAAAATCATTTAAACTTATGGAAACGATGAATTTCATCTCAGTATGAACTGACCACCACACGGAATTGAGAATATTAAAAAAGTAGGAGGCGCGTCTTGCATCTTAAGATACAGCCCAATAAGACATCCGCAAAATACGTTTAATATCAGTATCGAAAGTCCCAGAAAAATGCGATATAATTTTTTTGTCAAGAGTGCACACCTAGTTCATCGTGTTTTCACAGTTGGAAGTGCCTTTTTCCTATTCTAAAGAAGGGGTGCCCCATACTTTTGTATATATGTGTATGTACTAATTAGATACTAAACAAAAAGTCACTAATGGATTTATATATGATTTAGATTTTTTTGAAACTTCTTGTTCATTCAAACAAATTATTCATACAAAAAATATAAGAAGCACCCCATGACCTGAATGAATCAGAAAAAATTTATTAACGAAAGTTTTAAGCATCACAACTGTTTTCAACATCGTATTGAAATCATCTTTTGTACAGCATTCCAAATCAATCACTTAAGAGATTCAATGCAGGTTGTAAAAACAGTAGGTAGCGAGGCAGTTCACTAAGATGTGGAACAGAGCTAAAGCATTCCTTTCTAAAATGACATTTTTAACCACAATAAACTGATTTGATACAGAATTTCATGGAAGAAAGTAATTCAAGAATCATTTGGTTTTTAAGTATAGTTGCTGATCTCATATTATTGCCATTCTTCCCTGACCGTCTGGGTCTCTTGATCAGAGCAATATCTGAGTGTCAAATACACCACTCATCCAGAAAATTTGTTGCCTGTTCCAACTTCGGGGAGGAGTAGTGCCCATGGTAGTGCCAGAGGCTCCTCCCCACTGCCTTTGTACTGCGGCAGTGGTAGAAACACACCACAGGCAGGGAGTGGTGGTGTGGCCCTGCCCCTCAACCCCACTACTCTGGATTTGCTCCAACACCACAACTACATCCCTTACTTCAGAGGTACCACAGTTCTGCCTGCAGGCTTTTGCCCAGTACAAATCACCACATGCTGCATGTGAGTGAGCTTTTGGTCTTGGATTTGGTTGGTACAAGATTCACTTCCCCCTGACAATATGAATGAACGAGTTCAATACTAAAAATGCTATTTTAAGAGCGTATGACTAATGTCGCAAAGTGCATGACGTTCCAGCTGTTGGAATTGGATTTCAACAGAAATTAACCATTGGACCAAGCTCCATAACTCTTAGTGCTTCATATGGGTTGCATTCACATTGAAGGACTAGTGAATTACAAACATAGAATTACTAGCCTATCCTTCATCCACCTTTCCTAAACAGGAATTGAGACAGGATTCAAACAAGAAGCAAAGTCTGAAAGTAGGCCTAGGACAGCCCTGCTCCTCAATTTGCCTTCTCACGGTAAACCCTAAAAACCAGTCTCTCTTTCACTGTGTATCACCAGTGTATTACAGTGATGTGAGATTGTAGGTGTATGCAAGGTTCCGTCCTTGGACCATTTTTTATGCTTGCTCGTATTGTGTTTATACGGAGTTGTTATGTCCAATCATTTTGCATGGAAAACATGTTGATATTCATTATATTTGAGTTGAAACGGTAACCTAATGCACAAAGACAAATGTGAATGTTGTTGGCGAGCATCAATATGCATTTATTTGTTGTACTGTAGTTGATGTTGTGCTTCATCTGGTTAGTTGAAATTTTCCACCATACATCTGATATTCAAAGTGACTGTCTGTATGTTTGTGTTAATGTTGCCATTTACTTGGTGGCTGTTGTTTCTCTCTTTTCAACATTTTCAAGTGTTTTATTTGACCTAACATTCATACTCAGACAGGCAGTAGTTTGCAGATGGAGTTCAAAAGTCTGATACCATGTATAGAAATGAAAAATGTATAGACGTTTCAGAATTTCAGAACACAGATCAATATCACAAACTTGCATTTTATTAGTGACCTAGAAGCATTAAGCAAAAATCTTAAGTATCATTTTATATCATAACATTGTTTAAAGTTGGGGTAAGTGATTTCTGGTAGCCAATGCTGACATTTCAAATCACCAAAACAAACACACCCCATACCCCAAAAGGGTCTCGCCCCTATTCTGATAGCTCCACCCCACACATACAGACGCAAACCAGGCAACGATTAGTTCTGTGAAACCAAGCAAAACCAATGTTACACCGTGTCTACTAGGGGTCGACTGATTATGTGTGTTTTTCAGAGCCGATACGATTATTACAGATCAAGTATACCGATAACCGATATTTTGAACCGATATATATGTCTGGTGTAAAAATGAAAATTAACGTCAAAATTAAGAACAACAAGGGCTCCGACAAAAACTGCCTTCCCTGGTGTTGGTTGAGTGTAGTACTCCCAGAGTAAACTCTTTATTTTAAAGAGTTAAAAACTTTATTTTTTGGCAAACAAAGGGTTTAACATTAAAATTAAAACATGGAAGAAATAGCGTATTGTTTGATTATTCTTTTAAACAAAAGTTGTAATAGTTGTTGTAGTAGTCAGGGGTTAAAGCAAAAAGAAAAACCTCGGCCAAACCCCATTCCAAAGCCATACCTGTCACACACATTAAGAGCAGTGTTTTTCTTCTTGGAATCAAATGCGCTTGTCCTCCTAATTAAAAAAATTAAGGAAGCCACCGCTTCTGACAAATAAAAACTTCTGATCAAAAAATTAGCTTCCAATACGAGGAGGGGAATGTGATCCTTAAAGTGACTTCAGGGGTATGTTTCTGTTCCCTTTGCACGGATCCTTTTCATCGGTCAAATTCAAAGGTATGTGTATAAGTTGTAAAATTGTCATTAAATCAAAACGTAATCAGAAGTAGAATAAGACACATAAAGTTACCAATCATATGAAATCTTATTATTTATAAAAAATCTATTGTACTACAGAGGGTGCACAGAAGCACACAAAAGTGGTTGTAGGTACGTTTTTCAGCGTTTAATGAGGCCTCAGATGGTAATTAAATTAATAAATCTGTGGAGATATGTTTTAAAATACCATTTGAATACAGAAATAGTAAATTATGTAAATAACTGAAAAGTATACCTAAAATGAAACTGAACCACCAGCAGGTGGCGACCAAGTCATGAGTTTCTCACTGAATATTATTCCAATTGATTCGTTTTGAACAGATGATTCATCATGAACACAATTCTTTATGAATGGGTAATCATGAATCACTGACTCGCTAGATTTGTTCAAAAACGCACCAGATTATTCAGGTGATGACTTGAATGAAACCGCTGTGTTTGCTTTTAGAGATGCACAGCGGCTGAGCTCTTACTTTATTTGGAACTATTTTCGTTGATGAAACAGAGCAGAATCAGGCAGTACTTGTTTATTGAACTGTTAAATCAATATCACATTTGCAAACTCATTTAATAATTATTCAAAGCTGTCACTCTCCTTATCGCGATCTGTGGGCGCACAGAAAATGAAAGTTCTCAAGACTCAAAAGCACGTGCAAATGATAAACGAGGAACCTGCGGGAAGGAGTAGAATTATTATTATTAATAGCTGCAATCCTGTGCCTGAAATTGAAGACCTGCTCTGTGTTCTCTGCTAATAACCCGACTGTGAATGATGCGAGCGGCGTTATGTTGTCAGTGAGAATCTGCAGCCGTGGCGGGGAGGGTTTTTGGTGTGCTGGTGTTCTGACAAATAATGCTACCTATCAGATTATGCTACCAACAAATCGTCAGAACACCGGCAGAACAACAGTGCGCTACATGTTAATTTTCCCCTAATTTTTTTTTTTCAATAGACGGAAATCCGTCGTAGCGACGGAAAACTTTAATCCCTGAGTAGTATTATGCACATCATACTGCACCACAGTAATATATTTCTGATAAATTCTTTAAGCTAACCCGAATTTATATTTTGACGGGTTGCCATGAGGAACTTTTACATTTCTGTAACCTAATGATATGACAATAGTTTTACTCCAATGAAACTGTCAAATGATCATGAAGTGACTCTCAGAGGGATCAAAGCAGTTCTGGAGATGTTGTTCATTGTTCATGTATTTATGTCCTCATGTAGTGATTAGGGATGGGCGATACCTCTTATTTTATTTTCAAGCCCAGTATCATCGATACCGATACCGCTACTTCTCAACTAAACTGATCTTTTAAATTATTAAAAGAATATAATCAGTAATTATACTCACTTAATATTAGATTTTAAAGCCATGTTTTTAACATTTCATAGGCCTTTTTTGTTTACACTTTTAGAAATAAAATATACTATAATTATATATTTTAGCCCTTTAATGGGGCAGTAACCTCAAAGGTGCAACTATATCCCTAAAAGTGAGCATATTAGTACCATACAAGTATGCATGTTTTAAGGGTAGATAAGTTACAAAGGTGCACCTTTGAGGGTACCTCATGAAAAATAAACATGGTGTTACATAAGTACTAAAATGTATTATTATTATTATCATGGTAAATTTGTGGTTACTGCAGTTTTACTACAAATACTGTGGTTACTGTAATAAAACCATGGTTAAGTTTTGTAAAAGGCTGCCAGGCTGTTGTATCCCTAAAGGTGAAACTTTAGCTTTTTTTTTCTGACAGATTTATTAACGGCAATTACAGAACATAACACAATCCATTTGAACTTTTAACAACGAGTTTAATTAAGTTTACTTGCACAAACTAGCCAATTTAAAATAAATATTACATATACACAAAAGTTTGGGGTCAGTAAGATTTTGTATTATTATTATTACTTTGTTACAATAATTTGTTATTAATATTTTTTAAAGTCTCATGCGCACCAAGGCATGCACTTATTGGGGGGAGAAAAAAAAAAGGAAAAAAACAGTAAAAGCAGCAATATTGAGAAATATAACAATTAAAAATAACTATTTTAATATATTTTATTATTTAATTAAAAATATATCTGTAATCAAAGCTGAATTTTCAGCATCATTACTCCAGTCTTCAGTGTCACATGATCCTTCAGAAATAATTATAATATTTGCTGCTCAAGAAACATTTATTATTATTGCTCCTTACTATTGTGTTGGAAACCGTGAGGATTTTCAGAATTAATTTTATATATAGTAACAATGTAATATAATAATGTGGCAATGGTTTCTTAAGATCTACTTACGCTTCTGATGCTTTTGGGAAACGCAGCCCTATTTGAACAAGCACTCTGAGCCATGCGTCAGCAGCGAATGCTGTCTGTGATTGATTGGTTCTGTCTTTCAGCATTTGCGTGTGTTTCGATGAGCAGGAGAAATGGTTCTATCCAACACAACTATTCGCTAATATACTTAGAAGCTTTTTTATGCACCGAATTTCTTGATAAGTAAATAAAATTAATGTTAAAAAAAATGCACTTTAGAATCTATATTTTTATGTGAGGATCGATCCTTTCGATACAACATCAGTATCGAAAGTATCGATACTTAAGGATCGATCCGCCCATCCCTAGTAGTGAGCCGACAGAAGCTGAAATAACCACAAGCGTCGCACACTTTGTGTAGAAAACAAAACCACGCGTCTGTGCCATTTACATACACAGAGACACGCAACATGCTGGATTCATATTTAAACAGTATTTTTGCGGCTGAATATTCACAGATACTAGTCCATATTGCGACTCTATAAGTGTACTGACCTACTTTTTATTAATTCATCCAAACTTTGACAAATTCCGCGTCATACAGTAAATTCCATTTATATGACTGGATTCCGCGATTCTGTCTGCGTTTTCCGCATCGCGGAAATCATAGATAATATTGAGGTGTTTTGCAACTTCAGTGTAATGTTAGTGGATTGGGATTTATTGCAACTTAAGCAACGTCTGCTGCTGCCTTACCTTTGAGAGACAACTGATGCGCATGATC
The DNA here is from genome assembly GCA_018155175.1 of Sinocyclocheilus anophthalmus. Taxonomy (NCBI): domain Eukaryota; kingdom Metazoa; phylum Chordata; class Actinopteri; order Cypriniformes; family Cyprinidae; genus Sinocyclocheilus; species Sinocyclocheilus anophthalmus. The sequence continues at coordinate 358,323 of JADLZN010008456.1, read as the reverse complement.
ACTGAAGCAGCTCCAGTTATCAAGCGCTTTCGGAGTGAGAGTGAATTCCGCATTGATTGGTCAGACTCATGACTCCAAACAAATCTGATGGGCGGTGGGCGGAGATTGCTTTACGCCACAGAGTGGTGTGTTCTGATAAGCTGCATCAGAGCCAAATAGCGCGTTTCAAAATTAAGTTATTTTATCGGCGAATCGGTTTTGAAAATGACCGATACGATAATCATAAAAATGCTTAATATCGGCGCCAATAATCGGCCAGGCCGATAATCGGTCGACCCCTAGTGCCTACACCGGACGCGAGTGGCGCGACAAAATACTATAGAACCACTGATCTATAACAGAGATGTATTACATGGTTAGAGGCGCGCCATGACAAATCCCCGACAGAAAACTGCTGCTGCGTTCTATTTATGACATATTGACACAAATTTCAAATTATTTTTAATGGTCGCTTTGTCCCGTCCAGTGTAGACAGACTTTAGCTGACAACTGTCGCATCCGGTGTAGACACTGTGTTACTCACTTATCGAGAAGAAACAAAGCAACCTCGGCGTCCGATCGCAGGCCTTCCCGCTCCTTGAGTTCTCTCCTGCACTGGAAAGCTGATCCGATATTTACATGGGTCCTACTTCATGCCTTATCGTAAGCCTTCTTTTGTTCCGCAGACGTTTTCCTCTTTTGCTTTTTATCCTCCATTTTAATCTTTCTGTCGTCGCTCGGCTCGGTTAATGTCCAACATGTGCACTGAGCACTCTCTCCTCCGCATCATGAGTAGACACGCCCCTTACTGCTGATTGGCTACAAGTTTGTTTTGGTACTCGGCCCGACTCAGTTTTCTAAAGCGTTTTTAAAAAAAATACATACCCCACCTTTAAAAGATTTTAAAAATCCTAAAACTTTTTGTTCATTTCCTGTTTTAAAAAAAATTCCAGATCTCTGGTTTTTGGACCCCACTGTGCATATGTAAATTCTATGAATATCTAGAATATATTGGGAAGTATTTATTCCTAAAGATAAGATGTCTCTGAAGTGGTGGAAAAAGTATGATGAAACAGATTTGGGTTTTGTGGTTTCTTTGCAAGAAGTAGAGAGAGTGGGAATAAAGTTTGCAGGAGAAGATTAAAGGGTAAATTGATGAGCTGCAATTTTGGGTCAGTTTGCCAGGCATAGTGGCATAAATTTAGGCCTTGTGCAGTTCCAGGCCAACCCTTTAATGCTGCATGAAAGTACATTGAGGTTGCGTTTGGAGTGTGCCATTTATGATTCACTTGGCTTTCTAATTGACTTATTGGTAAAGTAGCAACACAAGAGGAAAATCGCCTCTTCCTTACAAATGCAAAACCTCACTGACTGTAGCTGCCTTGATCTTGTCATATCATTGAAGATCTTGAAGATCGAAATAATTAACAGAATATGCAATGAAATGCTGCATTACGCCCAGTGGACATGAGAAGGGCGTTGCAATCCATAAAATCATATTTTAATGATGAGTAATGGGAGCATTGAGACCTTCATAGTGTGCTCCAGTGTTGTGATTTGTGTATGTTTAGTGTATTTTATGACAATTTCCTGCTCCTCCAGCTCCAGATGTGTGGAAGATTTTCCCCTGATACGGGGGGTGAATTTTTACTAACAGCACTTTGTGTGTTAAATGGTGTGTGCATGTGTCTGAAGAACAGTTGCAAGTGTGTGTGAAAGAGAGAAAGAAAAGACAAAGGAGACAGAGAAAGAGATTATTGTTTGTGTATTTTGGCTTTCAACATAGGCAAATGACTTTAAAAGAGCATTTGAAAAAGAGATTCTCTCTCTCCTTTACTCTCAGTTTGGTAAAAGATTGTGATTTTAAATACTTAATATTTTTTTCCGAGTATGATGATAACATCACAATTCAGCCTGCCATTGACAGTCATGTCTATGTCCACTTCATACTGGCTCCACTCAGTTCAAACAGAGCAATGAAATTTGAGTGTCTACTGAACAGATGCCATCAGTATAAACACAACATACTTTCACAAACTCCAACACAAAGGCAAATTTATACTTTTTAGAGCTGGCTGTATTGTGAGGTTTGTTGGAAGATCTAAGACTAAATTAATCATCATTCTGGCAGCCCTGTTAACTTTTCTTCTCTTTCCTTTTCGTTTTTGTGTCTGCCATGACCTTCACCCCCCGAGGTAGTGAAAGCGGTCGGAGCACCCCCAGTTTCTCCACCTACTCTGATGGCAAATCTCCTTCCTCTACATATGTGGCGACCCCACGGCATTTCCATGTCCCAGGTAGGTGCTAAAACTCTTGTTCTTTAGCTAACTATGGTAAAGCAGCAGGGTTTTTTTCCCTCACAGCTCTGTCCTCACTTTTGTACAATGTTAAATCCTCTTTTTCAACACATATTTGCCTTTATGAAAACATCTGGCAGACTGAATAATTCTTATTCATAATCTGCCTTCATATTGTTCTGTGAAAGGTCACAGTCATTTTTGTGCATCATTGCATCATGATTTGCATCAGTTTAATACATTTATAAGTCATTATTGTAAGCAAAGCCCTATTTTTAGTACGTAAAAGAAACTTGTTACTGTCACTGCTCATCCCTGGATACGTTTAAAATAAATCTAATGATCAGTTTCATGTGTTTTTTGCCCATAATTGTAATGACGTCTTGTTTCCAATGCTGGCAGATGCTGAAACACCTCTTAAAATGTCCCACTTGTGTTACATTAAATGACTGATTTTTTTCTAGAAGTAATAGTTGAGAAGCAGACGTGAAGTTGGGATGACCTAAACAAGCTGCAGAGAGACATGTTGTCAATTATTAAGACATTATGTCATTGCAATTACTCCATTTATCTCCCTGTTTTCCTCTCTGCTCAGTTCATTTTAGGTGACATTTCTATCTTCTAAGTTAAAAATGAGATAAAGCTTTCATTATTTATAATGTTATACATAATTCTGACGGCAGAAAATTTTTCAAAGCCAAAGATTTTGTCAAAGGCAAAATGCTTGATCATGCATGGCAATCATGAACATGATGAATGAAATGGAAATCCTTTACAGCGTCATATACTGCATTTTCTGCCCTTTCTTTTGCCCCGATTCCATCCTCTAATGACTCATGCTTCTTTATTCATCTTCTTTCTTATTCTCTTCCTCTCTGTCTTCCATTCTCAGAGACTAAAGTCAAAGATAATATCTATAGAAAGCCCCCTATCTACAAACAGCATGGTACAGTCCAGTCTCCGTACAACCATGTTTCTTTGCATGCTGTTACGCATGTCACCATGGTACATGTGGCCATGGAACTGTAACCTTTGACCCTCCTTCTGTCTGCTGGTTTCCATTTCAGCTCCAAACAGTAGGCCTTGTAGGTTTTACAAATCCCAGAAAAAGGTTTGAATTTGACGAGATACTTGTTATCAAGCAGTCAGTACCTAATTGTTGGTTCTTGACCACATGCCTAAGGGTTATATTTCTTATATATTAACTGTGTTATTTGCAATGCTATGAACTTAGAGATGATGTTTTGGATGTTTGTTATTGTGTAACATACACCAAATTTGAGGTCAGTAAGGTTTAAAGGGGTCATATAATGTTGCTAAAAAGAACATTATTTGGTGTATTTGATGTAATGAAATGTTTATGCGGTTTAAGGTTCAAAAAACACATTATTTTCCACATACTGTACATTATTGTTTCTCCTCTATGCCCCGCCTTTCTGAAACAAGTCAATTTTTACAAAGCTCATCGGTCTGAAAAGCAAGGTGTGCTGTGATTGGCCAGCTATCCAGTCCATTGTGATTGGCCGAATACCTCAAGACTGTGACGGAAATGTTATGCCCCTTACCATACTGTGATGCCGTGTCCCAGACCGACGAGACAAAAACATTAAAACCCATTATAAACGAGGCATTCGTTGCATCCAGTGGGGACATATTAGGAGAAATGAGTATACGGTCTTTTTGGCGGGAGTTGCATCGCGCCACGTAAACATAAAACCATATCTGCATTTGTGATCGGAGAAATGACAAACAACAAGCGCTACTCTACACTGCTCAACACTCGCGTTTGAATCATCAGTGGTAAATTCTTTAGATGTGTATGTTATAAAAAGTACTTACAGTCTGGGAGTCAGAACATGTGAGAAACCGGGCTGGACTACGCTTAGTCCAAGCGGTGAAAGGCTGATACGGCAATCCACAGCATAAAGTATTGTGTATTTCCTCAGCGGACCAGGCGGGATCAGCATCTAGGCATGACCGAAGCGCTATCATCCTCTTTGGAAGCCAAACAAAAGTCGTTTCGCATTACAAAATGGCGGCGGGCAACATACAATACTACAGCGAGAATAAAAGTAAAGCCTTCTTTCTTGCTTGTGTTGAACATTTGGGCGGCGTTATGCTAATATTTCCACATAGTGACATAGACATGTGGGGCGTGTTAGAACGAGCCGTTTTAGGTAGGCGTGGTTGACTATTAACTTTATAAAGAATATCTCTTTGGATTGAGACTTTAGTCTTTGCAACTTCAAAAATCTTCTTTATGCACCAAGAGCTTTTAAAGAGAAACGAAAAATTTAAATCGCATCATATGACCCCTTTAAAAAAAGAAAGAGAAAACTCACCAAAGCTGCATTTATTTGATCAAAAATACAATGAAAACAGTATACTGGGAAATATTATAGCAATTTAATATATTGTTGCAACATTACAAATATCTTCACATCACTTTGATCAATTTAATGCAACCTTGCTAAATAAAAAATATTAATTTCTTTATAAAACAAAAATAACAGTTTACTGACCCCAAATTTTTGAACAGTTGTGTACATTTAATGTAAATGATGCCTTTGATATGATGTTTTCATACATGTCTTTTGAAATTCATCCTGACATGGAAACAGCAGTCAGATTCATATTCATACATACTTGTTTGTCAGTTGCAGTATTCGTAGTTTCCCATCTATCTGTGGTCCTGTAACTTAGATGTTAAACAAACACGGTGTCTGTGTAACTCATTGGTTTAGTGAAATGTCAAAGGCATTTGTGCAATCCATTGTGATTGGTTTAAAGACATCTGTAAAGCTCATTGTGATTGGGTGGTAGAGGTATCAATCACTTGATTGGTTTCTTTCGGCCTTTTCTGCTGAACTTACCCCTTGACATTGTGTGTTTGGTTGCCACTTTTCACTTGCTTGTTGATTCTCTCCGTAAATTTGTTTTTCTCCTGTAGTGAATACTGCAATAAGTTTGAAGTTTGAACACTGTTTTAAATCAAGCTACATTGAAAAATTAGATTACACATTTAGGAGTATATAACAGTATTTTCTTTCTGTTTTTTATTATGTGTGTGTGTGTGTGTGTGTGTAGTACACTGCATGATGTAACTTGTGTTGATCACTCTCTCAACAGTGAAAACGGTCCTTTAGATTCTTTTAACTTTCTTACGTGCTGCCGCTTCACAGAACCTCCTGGCAAGATGGTTAGATTTAGACAGAAAGGTGATTTCTATAAACCTCTATGTGTGTGTTTGTCTATTCTGGTATACAGTATCAAGTTGTTTTGGTAATTTAATCCAATCTACCCTTATTATGGAAATAATATACTTTAAATTAATATACTTGAGTGCAAACTGAATGTAATGTTTTTAGACACTTAATTGCATGTTAATTGCAATTATATGAAAATGTATTACAGTTTAAATTTATATTAATTCCAATTAGCAGAACTTAGTGCTTAGTGTAAATTTTAGTCTGACTAAGTCTTATATGTAATTTCATATTATGTTATTTCTTTACAATATGGTTAAAGTTACTTCTGAATGTACTGACAAAACCTTTTATGGTAACTAACATATAACGTATTTATAAAATCGTTGTATGTCATATTACATTATTTGTAATGCCCATTTGCATTATGACTCTGTCATAGCATTGCGATTTCAATTTTTCTGTCTCTTGGAGGTTACAAAACTGTTACGTGAATGAGATAAGATCCCTAAAGTTGCAAAGGCTAAAGTCTCAAACCCCAAGAGATATTCTTTATAAAAGTTAAGGCTCGTCCACGCCCTCCTAAAATGCCTTGTTTAAACGCCCCCACATGTCTACGTCACGATGTGGGAAGATTTGCATAACGCCTTCCAAATGTTCACGCAAAGAAAGAAGTTATAACTTTGATTCTCGCTGTAGTATTGTTGCTGCCGCCATGTCGTGGAGACGCTGTGTTTTTCATTGTGAAAGTGAAACTATTTTTTTTGGCCTTCCAAAGAGGACACAACTAGAAATCAGGGGTTAAGTTGTATTTACAACACTGTTCCAGAACAGTTTCAACCCAAATATTTAGATGTGTGCAACACATTTTACGGAGGACAAGGACTGTTTACTGGGAGAGTAGCCTACAATGCCGGCTGTTCCGGTGAATTCAGTTCTCCTGTTTCCCCTTCAGCACGCATGCTGACCCTATACAGTCTATGAAGCTGACAAATAATGCTGACTCACAGCCTGAAAGTACGTTTTTATATTTAAAGGATTTGCCACTGACGTTTCAAACGCGAATTTTGAGCAGTGTAGAGAAGCACTTGTTTGTCATTACTCCGATCACAAATGCATATATGGTTTTATGTTTACGCGGCGCGATGCAACCCGTAAAAAGACAGTATAAATCATTATAATCAGTAACTATGTCCCCACTGGATGCAACAAATGCCTTGTTTATAATGGGTTTTATTGGTTTTGTCTCATCGCGCCGGGACACGGCATCACAGTATGGTAACGGGCATAAAATTTCCGTCACACACTTGAGGAATTCGGCCAATCACAACACACTAGAGATTCTAGAGTTTCAGAAAGGCGGGGCTAGAGGAGCAACAATAATGTACAGTATGTGGAAATAATGTGTTTTTTGAACTTTAAACCGCATAAACACATTTCATCATAATGTTTTTTTTTTGCAACGTCATATGACCCCTTTAAAATATATCAACTTGTAATATCAAAGTGTAATATTTTATTAATATAAATGTCATCAAATAACACAGTACAGTTAAAATGATAATCAAGTACTTTACATGTGCCTTAGTGTGTTAGTCAACATTAAAATAATTGTACTTCAAAACATAACAGAAAATTATTACAACGTAATGATTTAAAATGTACTTTAAAGTAAAACTTTAAATTTGACATTATTACAAAGTGCACATTTTAAAAGTGTACTTAAGTGTGTTAAGAAACAATCATGAAAGTTTACTCTCAGTGAGTACACTTGTGTCTGCAAATACAGTTTTTAAAAATATATTTTTAAAGATTAAGTACACTGCAAGTGCACATTCAATACATTTAAGCATGCTTCGTAATGTAATCAAACCTATATACGTTTTCCATCTTTCCATTTAATTCTTTATTTGATTGTATTTCTTGCTGTTTTTTTTTGTCAATAGACCAGAACAAGTTGGATGAACCTGAAGAGTGAGATGGATGGACAGTCTCCAGATCTGGACCCCAGGACCTCCACCCACAGCTTACCCACCGATATGTCTCAACCCAGTGAGTAACTTCCTTAAAGTCATGTCAGTTCACTCAGTGGCCATCATGCTAACATTTCAGAGCAGCTATTTTCTATGTAGGAAACGATGAAATCTGACAACAACTGTATCATAGTTACTTTTAAAACTTGCGATTAAAACATTTTTTTTCAGGCTGGTCAAGTTCATTTGCATGCCCTTTTCAGAGTCAATGGAAAAATTATTTTAAAAGGCGGGGCTTTCTTTCCTACAGCTGCCATATTGATATTGAGTGGTACATTTTCTTCTGTTAATTTTTCTATGAATTTTTCATATCCTCCTTTTAAACTGTCTCTGCCTGTCCTCCCCTTGAACATGATGCTAGAGTAAAATGCTATAAATCTTTCTAAATTCTCTGTTTTACAGACTTCCCATATAATAAGTCTGCTTCGCTGCCAGGATATGGGCGGAACGGAATATACAAGGTAAACTTTATAAGACCTGATATCGGCACACAAACGCAGCACCCCACAAACCTTTTAACACACCATCTGTGTGTGATTTTTGGGAATATATGTGAGCTGTGGTCACAAATGCTGTCATTTGCTCTCTCAGCAGTGAAGAATGTTGTTTGATCCTTGTTGGATTTGTCAAACCCAGCTGCTGGGACACAGAGGGCTGTTGTAATCGCGCACATCAGGAAACACAGTCACAGATCAGTTAGTGTAGAGATTTAGCTGAGGAAGCCATAATGCTCAGAGGGTGTGTCTGTGCTTGCGTGCAGTTAGAAGTGTGTCTTGTTCCCACCCTCTGGCTGTTTTCCATGTTTGGCTTTGATCTTGAAATCTGGCTCCCTTAATGGACTATCCTCTGTAACGAAGAGCAAGATGTGCTTCCACGGCACTCTTTATTAAAAAATCTGATTCAGATCTTTTATCTCGCATTGCCAGTGTTTTCTTTGTTTGAGAATGGTTTGAAAGCTTCTCCTGTACACTAGGTGGCAGTATTTTGCAACGTTTTTTTGTATCTGGACAATAAACTACCTTTTCCAATTCTTTATATGTAATCTGGTCTGACTTAGTGTCATGTTTCACCTTTACTTTCCACAAGTGTTCACAAAGGCATGTGAAATGGAGAGCTGGCTAGCTGGCAAGCTCCAGCCGCAAGGATTCAAGCCTCTGTCTGTGCTAGACTTTAACTTTTAACCTCAGGAAATGAAAGAAAAACTTTCACAGTTACAGCAGCCGCTCTGTTCAAACATGATATTGTTACTCTCATTTGATAGTAGCAAAAATAAATAATGAAGGCATGGTGAAACTTTTCCACAAAAATTTTAATGTGAATTCTTAAAACTAGATGCTGAAATCAGTTCCTTTGGGACATGAATGTGCCTGTAGTTGAAAAAACAGCCATCTACTGTTTTGATATTGCCATGCACTCTACTTGTTAATAAATGTGCTCTGTATATAATTGTAAATATGCCATGACTTGTCATGCATTGCTTCTTACCAGGCGGCTGATCTTGGCGAGGATGATGGCGATCATGACTCATCCTGGAGTGGAATGAGAGGTGAGTATTTAACTTACATAGACAACAGACAAATTGCCTTTTTTACCATACAAAGATTATTGGTTCTAATTTGTCTTTCTCTTTCTTTTTTTAACCTCTTTCCTGTTTTCCAATGCTTCTCAGAGTACAAGGTGAGTTCTAGTGTGCGTTTCCTATTTTGTAGAACAGTAATTGTTAACTTTTAGGTGGTGAGCCCAAAATAGGTGGCTGGACTGTTCTGATCATGGAATAACAAAAAATGAAAAGGAAAACAACAAAATGCAACTATTCTAAAAAATATATTTTGAATATGACCCAGAAAGCATTAAAGGGATTGTTCAACCAAAAATGATAATTCTCTCATTAATTACACACCCTCATGTCGTTTCAAACCCGTAAGATCTTAGTTCATCTTCAGAACACAAATTAAGATATTTTTGATGAAATCCAAGAGCTTTCTGACCCTCCATAGACAGCAACGCAGCTGACATGTTTAAGGCCCAGAAACGTAGTAAGGACATCGTTAAAATAGTCCATGTTGAAAAGTTGTTACAAAAATAACTTTATTCAACAATTTCTTCTCTTTCGTGTCAGTCTTCGACGCACTTTCTTGAGAGCATAAAAAGTATTCTCGTAGCTTCATAACATTACGGTTCAACCACTGATGTCACATGGACTATTTTAACAATGTCTTTACTATCTTTCTGGGCCTTGAACGTGTCAGTTGCGTTGCTGTCTATGCAGGGTCAGAAAGCTCTCGATTTCATCAAAAATATCTTATCTTACAGGTTTGGAACGACATGAGGGTGAGTAATTAATGACGGAATTTTCACTTTTGGGTGAACTATCCCTTTAAATACGTTTCACTTGCAGTGCTATATTATTGCAATAGGGGTCTGTCTGCAACATGCACTGGTGCATTTTTTCAGACTTGCACTCTCAAACACCTGCACAAACCGCAAGTGACGTCACTTGCTGTCTTTTTTTATTTTATTTAATTGATTAATTTTTTTTTGTTTGAATCTCTCAACATTTTACACAAGTAGCCAGGTGGTGAAGACAAGAAAGAAATAAACTAAATCACGAAGTCACTTGCAATCGCCGCTTGCACTCTCAGCTACTTGCACCCACACGAATCGTGCGTGTTGCCAAAGGAGACAAGACGCTGGGGTGGTTAAATGATTAAAACTAATTTAGTACTATAACATACAGGGTCCTGCAAGTCATCTGTAGGAGAAAAAGACAAGACCCGCAAATCCGTGGCCACAGAACAGCAGAATATGAATGCAATGCGCAAAGTCTCTAGTTAAGGGTTTTCCTCCCGTAGAAAACCATAAACATTTAATAGGCTATGGCTTAATGTATTAAGATTGTGCTATTAAAAGATAAAATTAAGTTTATTAATATAATGTATGTATATAGTGTTTTCCTCCCATACCGCAAAAGGTGGCATGATGTGGCATAACGGTCTAAGATTATAAAGACCTCATATGCTCCTCTTCATTATTAAAACACAATTAATACGTGCAGATAAGCAGGTGAGACCAGAATAGAGTTGGTCCATTTAATATCACTTAATTAATTTCTTAATGCGTGTTCATATGGTCTGTGTAGTTTGCATCAACAATAAGAAATACAGAATTTGGTCTTTATCATCTTAGTCCGTTATGCCACATTAAGCGTTTTGCTGTATGGGAGGAAAAGTGAAAGTTTGCGCATTGTGTTCATAGCCATATGCTTGCCTTGTAGTACATTAAATTAATAAACTATATATCGAATTTGATCTTTTAATAGCACTATCTTAACACATTAAGCCATATTAAGTGTATGGTTTTCTACGGAGGTTTAAAAGTGCTTAATGAGAGACTTTGCGCATTGCATTCATTTTTCATTCATTTGCGGGTCTTGTCTTTTTCTCCTACAGATGACTTGCAGGATCCTGTATGTTATAGTACTAAATTAGTTTTAATTGTTTAATCACCACCACAGCGTCTTGTCTCCTTTGGCAACACACGCGATTCGTGTGGGTTGCAAGTAGCTGAGAGTGCAAGCGGAGATTGCAAGTGACTTTGTGATTTAGTTTATTTTTTTCTTGTCTTCACCACCTGGCTACTGTTGTAAAATGTTGAGAGATTCAATTAAAAAAAATTATTAATAAATTAAATTAAATAAAAAAATGTAAAAAATACTGCAAGTGACGTCACTCGCGGAAGTGCAGGTGTGTGAGAGTGCAAGTCTGAGAGTGCAAGTGCATGTCTGCAGCCAGACCCTTCTCAGATTTTGTGTGGTTAATTATTGGTTGCTTTCTATGGTTTCAGTAGACATTTAGAGGCACAATTGTTAATTTTCCATTCAGGCCTATTTTATGCAACCATTTTAATAATGTTTGATATTGTTGGGTCCATATAGTTCATAACCAATTTGAATGCTTGAATCATTTTTTTCTACAATACATAAATTATAATAGCACCCTTTAAAAACCGGTCGCATATCCTTATCGTTTAATATGCTGATTTGGTGCTCAAGAGTTGAAAAGAACAGCATTATTTTTTAAATAAATATATTTTGTAAAAAATATCTTAACACTATAAAATGTCTTATGAGGGCATTTTTGTAATTGTGTGTATTTCACATGCATGTATGTTGCAGGTCTATCCCTATGATATGCTAGCTGTGACCCACAGAGTCCGAGTAAAACTACCACGGGATGTGGACCGCACCAGACTGGAGGTAATATTTTATTAGACCTTCAAATAGACAACTTTTCTGTTTTGTGGGGGGGGGTGTGGTGGGTGGTTAGGGGGTGGGGGGGGGGGAGGGGGGTCGGGGGGGGGGGGGTTGGGGTGGGAGGGTGGGTGGGGGGGGGGGGGTGGGGGGGGGGGGGTGGGGGGGTGGTGGGGTGGGGGGGGGGGGGGGGGGGGGGGTGTGGTGGTGGGTGGTGTGGGGTGGGGGGCTTCGTCTCTTTCCTTCTGTGTATTCTTCCTTATGTGGCCTGTTTGCTGAATCATACTCTGTCATATGCTGTACATGATTTTACTCAGTGGTTTTGTTTATTTTTAATTGATTGCACTTTGGAGCATCCCAAGTTATGATGATTGAGTGTAGTTTTGTTTGTAATTATTGACTTTTAAATACAGTTGTGTCATCTTTTTAATATGGAGCATGGGTTGACTTATTTCTGTTTAATTATTATTTTGTCAGCATTAGTCTTGTTCAAAGTACGCAAGAAGGCAGCCAGGCGAAGAGTTGTGTATGTTTTTGTGTATGAGTGTTTATGAGGTTATGGCTTTGATGGACTACAGTCCACTTGCCCACGGCCAACACATAATATATCCTCAGTGTTCCTGGACATTGTGTCAGTGTTATTAGTGGGTTTAAATGGAAATGGGAAGAGAAATGTCTGGCTCCTTTTAACTTCAGCATGAGTTACGAGAGATGTTGATTTACTGATCCTACTGCCTATAACTGTTAGTTTGAAATCACTGTGGTTAAAATTGCACATCTGAAAATGTGTGTGTGTTTGTCATCATACGACTGTTGTCCTGATGTAAGAGGCCCTGGCCCTGGCCCCTTGAGCATGATTTGAGTCAGTCTCCCAGCGGGAGACACTTGCAACACCCAAAACTTTCCAAAGACGGTGATTTCAGCAGCTTTTTGCAGAACTTCAAGATGCCCACACATCTGCAAGTGTTACAGTACCACATACGACAGGGCCTGAAAGAATAAAGATTTATACAGATCCATTCTGGAATGGTTTAAACCAAAATTGAGGTCATAGGCTTGAAAGCCTGGCAACTTTCACAGCCCCCCAGTGGTGCTCGTAATGCTGATTGTGCTAAAGGCAATGAATGTCCTCAACCATTGCAAAGCTTTAGGTGACATGCATATAGATGGTTGTAATTATTGTCAATATTGTATTATTTTTTTCACTCTGTCTTTAATCTGTAATGACATTTGCGCCATGCAGATATTGTTAGCAGAATAAACAACCAACAGGTTTGCTGTCGAATCCTGGCGATAAAGTCCTTCTTGGGTTTTTCATATTCAGCTTGTATTTGTTTGACAGTGTTATTTTAGACCTTTATAGATGGATGACTATATCATGGAGCTATTCTGCATGCTTTAAAGTGATAGTTCACCCAAAAAATTGGTTAAAATTAATTTATACTTCCTCATGTCTTTTAAAACCAATATTGGAACACAAAAGGAGTTATCAGAATGTCCAAGCTGTTCTTTTACATGCAATTAAAATGGATTTTAATTACTTTTGAAAATGTTTTAATGAGTGATCATTTCAGTTTTGGTCTGTTCCTCACACAGAGCTTTCATATGGTTCCAAAAGACTTGGAATTAGGGTTTTATGATTTGGGTAAAATTTTTAAATGTGATTAAAAAAAGCTTTTGGTTTGATGAATATGCTTGTTTGTAGGGCAGCACAATTTCACCAAAAATGTTGAGATTATATATCAATATGATTAGGAAATAATAATAATGATAATACTAGGCTTTTTAATTTCTAAAGAAAACATCTACAACAAATTAAGAAATATAAAAAAAAAAATTTACATTTTTAAAAATCAAGTTTTTAAAGGGGTCATATGATGTTGCTAAAAAGAACATTATTTTGTGTAATTAAATGTGTTTATGTGGTTTAAGGTTAAAAAAACATATTATTTTCCGCATACTGTACATTATTGTTTCTTCTCTATGCCCCGCCTTTCTGAAACGCATAGATTTTTACAAAGCTCATCGGTCTGAAAACGCAAGGTGTGCTCTGATTGGCCAGCTATCCAGTGCGTTGTGATTGGCCGAATTCCTCAAGCGTGTGACGGAAATGTTACGTCCCTTACCATATTGTGATGCGTGCGGCAACCACATGTGATGACCCCGGGCTGGACTCCGCTTCGTCCACGGTGAAAGCCTAGTATTTCCTCAGCGACCAGCATGGATCACTCTAACTCCTCATGACGAAGCGATATCGTTCTCTTTTGGAAGACCAAACGAAGTAGTTTCACTTTCAAAACGAAGCACACAGCGTCTCCACGACATGGCGGCGGCAACAACAATACTACAGCGAGAATAAAAGTCATGCCTTCTTTCTTTGCGTGAACATTTGGGCGGCGTTATGCAAATCTTCCCATATAGTGACGTAGACATGTGGGGGCGTGTTAGAACGAGCCGTTTTAGGTAGGCGTGGCTGACTCTTAACTTTTATAAAGAATATTTCTTTGGATTTGAGACTTTATTCTTTGCAACTTAGCAGATCTTCTTTATGCACCAAGAGCTTGTAACACTCCAAAGAGAAAGGAAAAATTTAAATCGCATCATATGACCCCTTTAAGAAAAATAATATAGTTTTATTTAACAGTACCACTGTACAATGATGATACTAATATTTCCAGGCAGCACAGAAAATATTTGAAATAGATATATTTATTTAATTAAATCACAGCTTTTGTAGTTTTATAACCACTCTAAACCATATGATTATTTTATGCCACTTTTTTGTCCTTGATAGCCTGTTAACCATACATCTTCATTGCAGTTAAGTGCAGTGTGAACATTTTCCAAAATATCTTCTATTGTGTTCCAGTGAAGAAAGTCGTGCAGGCTTAGAATTACACAGAATTTTTTTTTTCTCTTAAAACTCCCTCTTAAATTTGCCAGATATCAAAATTGATTTGTAAAGTTTTAGAATTCAATTAATTACATTTATTGTAATTCTTATCATTTCAGAGGCACCTGTCACCTGAGGACTTCTACAACGTATTTGAGATGACCATTGAACAGTTTGACCGTTTGGCCTTGTGGAAGAAAAATGACCTTAAGAAGAAAGCCCGCTTGTTTTAAATCCCGCCGAATCGCTTGAAGGAAAGCAAAGATAAAGAGAAAACCTCTTCTCATCCATCCTGTGTGCATGGAGGATGAGTGTGAGAGAAATATATATGCACCTCCGTTCTGCTGCATAGCTACTGTCATCCCATCTCATGCTGAGGAAGAGGGAGCGCTTTCACAACGCTGTTTGCCACCTAGCTTTGTTCGTGAATGCCGCACCACATGGTCTGAATGTTACTCTGATGCCGGAGAGTCGGCACTAAATTCTCCATATTGTTTTTCTCTTTGATTGTCTTTGATCTTGCTCCCTCGCCTGTCTTTGTGATTACTGCATTGCATTCTCTCTTTGTGCAAAAAGCACTCAATATTGATATAAGCCACTTTCTGTACATTTTATACCGCTGAGAAACATGGCCAACAAGCTCTACTTGTATGTCTTTTTGCTATGTAATAATATCCATCTTCCCCTGTCCCCTTGTCTTTGTTTTTGACTTCATTGAATGTTGTCCGACATTTTAGTCTTATCCTCATCTACTCATATTGTGTCTTTCTCTGGTCTCTTCCTGCCTGTTCTTCTTCTTACCTCCTAGACATGATACTCAGCCACTGCTTGGACTGTAATATCTATCATGTAATATCAGCTTTATGGAAGCTCATTCATCCATGGCTTTAGCATGACCAGGCCAAAGACTCAATCGAAGCGAGAAGTCAACAAAGCACCTTACACGTGACCTAACCAGACGGGACGCAATAAAACGACGAGAAAAAACCTAACCAGCCTCGATCGTGAGAAGCAAAGAGCAACAGGGCACAACACGACAGTATGCTGGGTAGCCCCACCCACTGTGAACTCTCATTGGTTCCTCAGAACTGTACAACTCATTGGGTGTGATTTTGTCACGTCACGCATCAGTTTTCGAACTTGTTGTATTGCGCCTGGTTAGGACACAGTGTTAGTTGATATGGTTAATAATCTTTACTGTTGCTGAATGACTGTGAGTGCAAACAGCTGGAACAATACATAGCTTTTGTGTTGTATTATGTATTTGTTTGCTTTTTCAGGTCAATGTGCAATTCATCAGATGTCATTATCTTGAGATCACAGTTATTCAATAAGACATTTAGAGTTGTTCTAAACTGATATCTGGACTTCACATACTCTCTCCATATATATTGTGCACAGTACTATGGTCATAAACTTTTATCAGCCAGACATTCTCATTGTTTTAATCCACACAAATGAAAGTGCTCAAGGCAGAGTAAACCCTTATTTTTGTATGCAATTTTTTTTCATACAGATGTTTGCCAGATACTTTATTTTCCATTTGCAAATAATTGCAACATTGACTTTAGCTTGGAGCCATGCCAAAGTTAACAGATTCTGTAGCAATTAGCAAAACTAATACAACACGACACTTAATAAGGCATGCAGTTCAGTGGCGCTTCATTTAAAACCCAAATATGATTGTTTTTCTTCTGCTTATTTTGATTGTTAATAAATGTGTGTGCAGTATATTAATATAAATGTCTGTTACACTTATGTCACCCTGTAGGCATGCACTGCATTTACTAGAAGCATCATGTAAGGACTTCATAATGGACTTTTAAGATTAATCATGACATGTTGTTTGATTTGAGATCTTAAGGTTATTGAGAGATTGTTTTGTTTTTTTCAGACACATTCTAGGTCCTTTCTCTTATGCCAGTGACTCAAATTTGCAAAAAAGAAGAAAGGTATTTTGTCCTTTTAATGATATGAATACGTTACATAAAGATATTAGAAATCTGGAGCTGTTAAAAAAACACAGCCACATTCAGTAAACTACGTTCTGAGTAATGATAACCATGTGTAACGTGCCTATATCTTGTACAATATCAAGGCATCTTTGGATTTTTTAAAACTGCTCAGCAGGGAAGATTGTTTTACTTCGTTGATTGTGAAAGTATGGCGTTTCTAACTAACTGTATGTGTGTGCTTATCTAATTCTTCAGCGTCATAATGTGACATTTTTCATGCAGTAAATTTCAGCCTTCATTGGTCATTACCAAAATCTGTTGTTTTGGGGAAAATACAGTACAGTAAAGCTTGTCTGAAACACATAAACGTGCTTTGGTTTGAATGCGTAGGTGGGAGCCTTCCCAGAACCATGTTGAGCTGCGGAGGACGAATGTGTTATTCTTATTTGAACAGCTGTAGAAACATATTTGTGTGTGGGTGTGAGTGCTGTTAGCCTCCAGCTCAGCAGTCCAATAGTTCAGACTAGGTGACTTCAGATCAGTGTGTGTTCGATCATCTTTATTCTTCAGCATAGCACTGTTCTAACCTTTAAAAAACAGACCCAAGTGGAGACTAAACAAGGAGGTCATATCTGCATCTACATTTTTGTGTTTTCTAAAAATATGGTTTGCTTTTGGAATTCATTTCAAAATTGGTTTTTCTTTGTGTGTGTGAAGTCTCTTTGTCTGGATGAAAGCAGATGTAGGACTGTGACCCAAGAGAACTCTGACCCAACAGTTTTGAGAGCTGCTTTCCTACTTTTGCTACTATTACAAATGAAGAGTGTTTGTGCCTGGGTCCGACTGCATTCACACAAATGTATTATTTTATACCTAGAAAGTTTGAGAGACATTCGTATGGAGTTGTCTTTGTGTTATGATGAGGTAATGCAACATAGGCTATTGGGTTTTCCATGGGTGCGTGTGGTTTTGTGCTAGTATGCAAACTTACTACTGCGTATAACTGTGATTGTAATGTTGTTCTGACTGTGCAAAGTAATGAGTTTGGGAAATGTAAATGCACCCATTTCATTCACAGTGTCTTTGAGTTGCTTTGCAAGAAATATTGATATTCATCTCAATAAATACAGCTACTTCAACTCGTGTTTTTCTGTAGAGAGAAAAGTTGCTGAATCAGACAGACTGACCGATAGATAGATAGATTAGATGGATGGATGGATAGATAGCCTAGATATAGATAAAGTGTCTCCTATGTTTATTATAAACATTAAATAGACATTGAAACTTAATATCTTCCAACACTCCCTCGATCTACCCAGTTTTTTAATGTGATGTAGTACTAGGCTATATTATAGGATTACCATCATACATCCAAAAAAACTGTCACTGCAGTTACCAATTTTACAATAACCCAGACTGCATGGAATGAAACAAAAGGACACAAACACCAAGCTATTAAGTGAAATATACTTTTATCTGCCCACGGATTGGGATTACAAAACAACACCAGACAAAACCCTAGGTACAAAACAACACCAAATAAAGACTCCTAGGTCATCACTGTACCCTTTTTAACCCAGCATTTTTTAGAGTGAAATAAAGCTATTCAGGTTCTTTCTCTTTTTTTGTAAAGATCTGAATCAGACAGACTGACGATAGATATATAAGTGTCCCCTATATGTTGATCATTAACAAATTAAATATACATTGATACTTAAAGGGGTCATATGATGCGATTTCAAGTTTTCCTTTCTCTTTGGATTGCTACAAGCTCTTGGTGCATAAAGAAGAACTGTAAAGTTACAAAGACTAAAGTCTCAAACCCAAACAAATATTCTTTATAAAAGTTAAGACTCTGCCACGCCCCCCTAACACGGCTCGTTCTAACACGCCCCCCATATCTACCTCACTATTTGGAAATATTTGCATAATGCCGCCCAAATCTTCACGCAAAGAAAGAAGGCGTGGTTTCAGTAACCGGAGTTAGTGTTGATGCAGCATGTCAGGGACGGTGTGTGTTTCTAGGCAAAAGCACTTTATTTAGCCTTCCGAAAGTATATGCATTTAGGAATCTTTAAGATTTACAGCAATGCATTTTATGGACGACTGTTTCTGACACTCAGGATCTAGAAGGTATTCTGACTATATGCGAAACAAATCTGGCAGCTATAACTGAAAATCAGCATAGCTGCTTTGTTATTATTATAATATTTTCTACATTGTCGACAGTTCAAATTCGGAGTTCAGCGGACATCGTGTGTGTGTTTGGTGTGTGTGTGTGTGTGCGCGAGCGAGAGAGAGAGAGTACTATGAGAGAGTATGACTACCCCATTACAGAAAATGAACTGATTGATAAAATCCAGGCCCTAAAAAACAAAAAAGCAAGTGGAGCAGATGGCATCCTCAATGAAATGCTCAAGAACACAGAGCACAAATTAAGATTGGCCCTACTAAAACTGTTCAACTTGGTTCTGAGTGTTGGTCATTTCCCTGAAACCTGGAATCAAGGACTCATAATGCCCATATTCAAGAGTGGAGACAAATCGGACCCCAACAACTACAGAGGCATCTGTGTAAGCAGTAATCTGGGGAAGCTGTTCTGCAATATCATCAACACAAGACTTGTACACTTCCTCACAGAGCACAGTGTCCTCAGCAAAAGTCAGATTGGATTCTTACCAAATTACAGAACAACAGACCACATCTTCACCCTACACACCCTGATCGACAAATACATTAACCAAAACAAAACCAAAATTTTTGCTTGCTTTGTAGATTTCCAAAAGGTCTTTGATTCAATTTGGCATGAAGGTCTGTTGTCAAAACTTCTAGAATCGGGTATTGGGGGTAAAATGTACAATATCATAAAAACAATGTATTCAAACAATCAATAGCAATTAAAATTGGAAATACACAAACAGAATTCTTCACTCAAGGGCGGGGTGTGAGGCAGGGCTGTCCACTATCACCAACCCTCTTCAATATCTACATTAATGAATTGGCGAAACTCCTGGAACAATCAGCAGCACCTGGCCTCACACTGCATGACTCCAACATAAAGCTCTTGCTGTTTGCAGATGATCTGGTTCTGCTGTCTCCAACAGAAGAGGGTCTACAGCAGAGCCTAGACATCCTGCACAAGTTCTGTCAGACCTGGGCCCTGACGATTAATCCTAACAAAACTAAAGTACTAACATTCCAGAAAAGACCCAGATGTCAGGGAAAGAGAAACCATTTCACCCTTGGTATGACCAAAATTGAAAATGTCACAAACTACACATACCTCGGGCTGAAGATAAATGCCACTGGCAAGCTAAATTTGGCTGTGAATGAACTGAAAGAGAAAGCAAGAAGGGCCTTTTATGCCATCAAAAAATCTATACAAATTGAAATACCAATTAGAATCTGGCTCAAAATATTCCAATCAGTCATAGAACCTATTGCATTATATGGCAGTGAAGTGTGGGGTCCTCTCCTAAATCACGAATTCGAAAAATGGGATAAAAATCAGATTGAAGCTGAAGATTGGTCCTGAAGCTGCAAAAACAGACTAACATGACTAACAACATCCAGCATCAGGACTCTGAAATATTCATCCACAAAATTCGGCCCAACCAAATTATAAAAGCACAAAAAGAAAATGATCTAACATATTGGACTGAAACAACAGAAAAACAAAGAAAACTTGAATGTTATTTGGCCCTAAATAGAGATTACACTGCTGCAGAATATCTGAGTACAGTGCAAGACTGTAAATTAAGAAGACAGATGACGAGGTACAGACTGAGCAGTCATACTCTGACTATAGAGACAGGCAGATATCCACAGCACTGGCTGCCCAGAGAGAGCCGCATCTGCCCATACTGTAATCATGGGGAAGTGGAGACAGAGCAACACTTCCTCACCAGCTGCCCTAAATATCAACACATTAGAAACATATTTTATCCCAAATTTGAAATACTTTACCCCGACTTTAAAATGTTAAACAAGAAAACACAACTTCAATATTTATTAAGTGAAAAACAAGATTGTATCTTACTAGCAACAAGATACATTGATGCCTGCCTCCACCCAAAGCGGGAGGAGTCACGAATCAGGGCGATCTCCACAACAACAAACACACCACCACAAACACACCACCCCACAACACCACACACTCACACACAAAAACACACACCATACTGAATTATAAATTGTTCGTAGAATTCCACGATTCTAAAATGTTAATTTGTTTTACTTTTTTAATTGTATATACAAAACATTATGTCATTTTTTAAGGAAATATGACACTATACATAATAATACTGATATCTAAGATTCAACATCAATACACACACTATTCTTTGGCCAAAACAATTAGTACTAACAATTCACGTCAACAGCCAATAAAGCACGAAGCACCTGACATCTGAAGCATGTGAACTTAGAGAAGAGAGAAGATAGCTACAGAGAGAGCATCGCAAAGTGTCAAGTCAGCTGTCTTTACCGTGGCTTGTGTACTGCACACATACCACCTTCATCACTGAGTCCTGTCACGGGACTCTGTTCACCTTTCGGCCTCTGTCTTTACATTTATTTTGAAAGCTGCGATTATGGTAAGGGGCGTTATATTTCTGACGAGTGCTTGCGGTGTTCTGCCAATGAAAATGCACTGGGTCAGCTGGCCAATAAGAACAGACTGCGCTTGTCGGAAGGAGGACTTTTGTAGAAAACGAAGCGTTTGAGCGAGGCGGGGCATAGATGACCTACAATAAATGTACAGTATTTGAAAAAATATTTGTTTTTTTAACATTAAAGCATGTCAACATATTCTGTTACACCAAATAATGATCTTTAAAAAAGCATCATATGACCCCTTTAATATCTTCCAACACTCCTTGATCTACTCATAATTATTATGTAGATAGGATGATACCTCAGTCTAGAAATGATATTAATCATAAACATTCATAGCACCACACTACGATAACAAAAGTCGCTACAACTTACTTCAGTTTTTCAGTTTTGTTTTTTAGATAGATAGATATATGTGCCTCCTATATGTTTATCATATAAACAAAGTAGATAGACGTTGAAACGTATTATCTTCCCTCGACCTAGCCTACCCAGTTTGTAAATGTGCCCGCCTCCCAGTTCTGCTATTGGTTGGATTTTTAGTAGCGCGCTGCCGGATTGGCTCACACGGTTGTCAATCTCGGACTGATTTGACAGCGTGAGCGGTCCCCGAAGCACAGACATGAATCTGAAGAAGCTCATAGAGGCCAGAGGAACAACAGAGGTGCACGCGGATACTGGGCAGGTCCATCACCTTGCGGTAAAGTTATGACGGGAAATAACGGAGAAGGTAAGATGTCACTGTTAAAATTATTTGACAGTTGTCTGTCTCTATTTATGCGTTGTGAACGCATCTTGGCCATCCATTAAATATTTCCTAATTTGTCGATTTCAACACACTGAGGTTTCTTAAGGACAAACGCTACTTAGAAAACATTTAATGTGAGTGTGATAGGCTTGCTTTCTATTGTTTATTTCTTTACAAATGCTAATAATAACATAAAAGAGCTCAGAAGTTGTCATCCTGCATTAATATTTGTCATTTTTTGGAGCTGCCACCAACCCTTTTCTTCTTTTGGAGCTGAGGCTGAGCACAAAGAAGCACGAGGCATCCTGATGAATGTGGGGGGCTCTTGTTGAATAGCAGGGGTCTGCAGGGATCAGCTGGCGTCTCCAGCCCCAGTCTCTGATTATACAGAGGGGGAGGGGCTGAGAGAGGTGAAAAGCTAAATTATGAAGAACAAATCCAATTAATTTGATACAATGCAATGGGATGACTCTTAAACCACCGGGAAAGGGAAGCTGGATTATGTTTTTGTAGTTTATATGAGGATGAAGCATAGTTGTCACTGACAACATCATAATTGCATCTCTATGTATAAGTTTTCGGTGTTTACCCTAGCTGACCCTATTTTTTAAAGCAGCTTTGTTATTGTTGTTCTCAGGTGTTTCGCAAGTTCAGGGGATATTTATTTGGAGAGGCTATTTATATAAAGAGTTTGGGACCGTGTGAAAGTGTTCTCCTCCAGGAATAACTGACAATGGAGCGGACAAGAACCGTCATCCTGTGTATTGTTGGCTTTACTGACTCTGGCTCTGAGATGAGAGAAAACGGAACAAAACGTAAAAAGCCACCAAAGAGGTCGAGTCTCATATCTCATTGTCCAGACTGTCTCAAAACAGTCAAACCAGGTAAAGAAAATAAGAAATAATCGACTGGAACAGGTTGGGTTTGGCTAAACTGAGTTCTTGGACTCCTTGGCTAGAAATACGATCATTTGGAAAAACAAAGATAAGCGTGTGTACAAAGCTCAGCATCTTTGATCAGTTGCCAGTGTAGAGTTTAGAAGGGTGTGACCAAGTGCTTTGAGGGATGTTAGTCAAGGGCCATCTAGTAAAATGGGCGATGGAGTTGACCTGTAACTTGACCTGTTCAACTGCTTTTGGCTGGACTTTCACCAGAACTTGCAATCATGCAAACAGGAGGTTCAATTCAGGATGTTCTGCTTCCTAATCAGAGCAGAAACAAAATACCTTCTCCTTACTGAATTAAAAATACCATTTCCTTCGATTCTCAAGTAAATGCTGATGTTACTGGCAGTTTCAAATCAATCTGGCAGAGAATGAACACCTAAACCATAAACCACTAAACGCCTTTTTTCCAGAACTAGATGCATTTGA
Source organism: Sinocyclocheilus anophthalmus (assembly GCA_018155175.1). Classification (NCBI taxonomy): domain Eukaryota; kingdom Metazoa; phylum Chordata; class Actinopteri; order Cypriniformes; family Cyprinidae; genus Sinocyclocheilus; species Sinocyclocheilus anophthalmus. Next base: position 334,976 of record JADLZN010008456.1, on the reverse strand, counting down.
TTCCATTTAAGGAGAAAAAGCATGCGAGTTGCACCTTTATTATGGTAGCATAGCAGGTGTAAGCTTGTTCATTTACACTTTATTTCAAGAATTTTGTATTTAGAATTTTGTAAGCGCACAAAGTAAGGTCATCCATGAGCTAAATGCCAGTATAGCTGAGTGTTGCATAGCCTCAGTAGGTGGGAGTTTGATATTTTCTGATAGCTTGATGACTGGTCTGTACATATGGTCAAAAGTCTGATTGCTGATGCAGTGACGTCATTACTAGTGCACATCTGGACCTGCATTGTTGCAGCATCTGTGCAAGAAGGAGAGAGGCCGTTGGTGAAGATTGATGACTGGTCTTGCTTAATTTGCTGGAGAAAAAAGCAGTCGTACAGATATTTTGTGGACGTTTGTTATCTTCTATTCACTGCTTTGAATGGTGGGGAAAATGCAGTGATAATATACAGTATAGTTTTCTCTTTTATAGTAGCCTGACTTGTACAAGTTCCCTTCCAGGCTTTTTTTCCTCTCTTGTGGCTCTAGTCTAGCAGTCTGTGCCTTAGGATAGTTTTCACAGACAAGTCTCCAGTGGGTTTATATTAGTCTGCCTCGGGATGCAGTATGTAGTTTAATTTTGTACGTGTACGTGTGTGTGTGTGTGTGTCGCCATACAGAGACTGTATACAAACACAATACAATGACTGATAATCCATTTCATACCTGATAGCATTACCATCAATACCAAAACCACACTTATCATGCCCCTGCCCACTGCTGCTTCCTACCTGGACAAATGTGTTTATTGGATTATAGGACACAGAACACTGACAAATTCAAAATAGAGCACTTTTTAAATTTTATTGATGCAATAAAAAGATAAGGAAATGTAACATTCATAATTAAATTTTTGCATTAAGCACACACTTTCATGGCAAATGCCTTGTTTGGGAATCAAACCCATGACCTTGAAGTTGCAAGCACTTTGCTCTACCAGTTGGGCTCTTGTCTTTGTCTCATTAAACCTTTTATATACTCATTTTGGCTTTGTTTATGTGAGCTGAAAGGACCTTTGAGAACACATAAAACCCACTGACTCTGTCTTAAATACCCCATGAGATCAAAATATGTTTTTTTACTTTTCTGTCCATGTGTGTTGCTTTCAAGTCATCCATCCACCTTATGTTTAACATAAGAGTGGGCATGGCCATTTTTACTTGAATGCCACTTCCAGTTATTTTAGCTGTACAAAAAGCTGTAATAAAAGCATACTTTTTTCATGAAAGCTATGAACGCAGATATACACATTTAAAGATGCTGTTTTCTGCAAGTTTTCTGCATTCTGTGTTAGAATGTCTGTTTTTGTTTGTTCTGTGTTTTTGTTCTGTATTATTCATGGCCGCTGTAACTAGGGGTGCTGGAACACCCAAAGTGCACTGACCAAAACTTTTGCATGTCAGCGATGTTAATATTTAGTAAAATCCCCTTAAATAATAGAAATATTAAAGAAAAAATTCTTGAAAATCACTAAAGCACAAATATATATTAGCTCACATAGGCCTATAACTCTGTCTTCATTTGTATGTTAATTTATAAGAGTTTGGGCTGTTTAATATTAGGATTTTGTCAAAAATCCCCCACCATGGCCCCACCCCACCCTGCAACAAAAAATTTTTTGGATGAAAATTTCAGATGGACAAACAACTCTATCCAATATTTTGGACTGTATACCCATTTCAACCACTAGCAGATTGCCTCTTCTTGGATGACTCATTTTTCACTACCCAGACTTTTGTCCAAAGTGCTCAAACTCAGTATGAAGCGTATAACACTGATTAAAAATTATATATGAATTTATAGGTTGAACAAGTGAAAAAATATTGTTTTATTAAATAAAAATAAAGTTCTGAAGTAACACTGTGTATTTCCACAAACAGCTGTGCAAGACGTCTCTCTAGAGCTGTCAGTTACCCATACTGCCCACGGCTCTGTAAAATGACTGGACTAGAGTGGCAGATCTTTAAAGTAAAACATGAAAAAGTGGTGTTGCATGCCTTTTGGCTCTTCTTCAGCTTTGGAGGTTGTCCCATTAGGGTTTTACATCGAGACATAGCCAGAGGGAAGATGTAGCTTTTTCTTTTCGTCGAATTCAGCATACTCAAGTGTGTTTGTGTTCATAAAGAAGGTGCTTGTTCTTCAAATTGCCCATTTGAGTGTGTGTCTGCTGTAAACCAAGCTGAACTCGAGACCTCTGAGTCACTGTCTGGGGAAGCTGATGCCTCATTTTCTTTAGAAAGCTTTAGTTATCTTTAGTTGTCTCTTTCTCTTGGTTTCATCATGAAATATTCTCTGAATCATTTAAAGTAGAGGTTTACTGTCATTTCCATCTGTCATTATTTGTTTCCACAATGTTTCGTTATTTGTGTATGACATGGAAAGTGAAAGAGGGAAAATAAGGGAAATAACTGAGGAAGGTGTGGAAATTGTGGCAGAA